>KV429125.1:89258-105307 GCA_001632345.1 Daedalea quercina L-15889
ACATCTGTGTTATTGCCCCGACTGGTTTCAGCAAGTCCCTCTTGTGGACTCTTCCCTTTCTCACTCTCCAACGCGGCACTGTCCTGGTTATTACACCATTCGCGAGTCTTGGAGAAGAGGGTAAAAAACAGTGAGTGTCAGTATCTTCCTGAGCATGTGCAGTAGTACTTACCTACCATTCAGTAAAATCGACATAGCCATCATACACCCCTAGATATCATAAATTGAGCTTCTTATGAACCACATATAGATTATTCGCATGCATACATCCTCCGGGTCGCGACTCTGCAGATCTCACACTGTATGGTCCTTGTTCATGATGGCCTTGAAGATCGTCCGCGTCTGAGGCATTGTCTGACTGTACATTGTGCCCAGCTCATGAAGCATGAATGACTTCAGCTGCACTACAGATAGGGTCCGCGCTGGGGCACGGAGCATGTTTGCGAACACCGTATGTGGGCCTTTGGCAGCTCTATCAGTGAGAGAACTGGCCTCGCATGCACACACTCACGCTGCTTTGTCCGTAACCCAGGTGCATACTGTATCATCCCGTAGGCCAGACATCGCCCACAAGATATCTAGCAGCTCCGGGATCCCACCATTGACCTTCCATGTATTCACGGTGTTCTTGATCTCACCGGAATCAGATATCAAAAGCGTCGTGAGGAACGTACGAAGCGAGAAGCGGGAGAGGTTCTCGCACATGTACTTCAGGACCTCGAAGGCCTTCTCCTCGTCACTGCGGCGCTGCGGGCAAATGCCGCTGCTCGGTGTGTAGCTTAGATCCTCGTTGTCATCTTCTGGCAGCTCCGGCAAGTGTCCGAATGGCAGAGCAGGCCAGTCGTTGAGTTTATAGGTCATTGCAGGCGGCGATGAGCTTGGAGCAATGGAACTTGCAGCTTCAAGCTCATCTGAGTATTCAGGGAGTGCAGAGAGGTCGCGTGCAGATCAAGTGAGGTACGAAAAGGGCATATTATATTTCTCGAGCTCGCTGTATTATAGAACAGAGGGTGTACGAGAGCGCGATGGTCTTTCAGGCGGGCGACGCGACGCGAGAGCGAGTGTGACGAGACGTGACAAGACGCGAGACGCAAAGGTCCCCTTAGGGCGCTCGTTTTCGTCCAGACTCTCCTGGACGGGTTCCCTATTAGGGTGGCCAGGAGAGGCTGGTCCGAGACTAATATTGCATTTAATTTTTTTCTGCTCTGATAGAAAATTCATACGGCTCAATTGAAGCCGATCTGTCAGAAAAAAACAATGATTTAGTGAGTTGCGAAGGTACTATAACGTTTGTACAAAAGTGGCGGTGGCTAGGCGGCCCGCACCATAGACACTCCTCCTTCGAGTTCAATGTTTCACAAACTCCGTTCAAACTGTTCGCTAACGTAATTTCACAGGATCCTGCACCACATCCTTGTGTTACGACTACCTTGTCGCCTTTAGCCCCGAATTTTTGAGTCACTGCTATCGCCGTTTTGCTGAGCAGAGTCGACCGAGCAGTCCGCGGACAGACTATCGATGAATTCGAGGCTTGTGCCACCGCCGAAGCTTCGCAATCTCAGCATGACTCAGGGCAGGTCCATCGACCCTGAGTGCCCTTCTCCGTGTAGACCGGTGCGCCCAATAGTCCAATTATATCACGATATGTTCCCCAGCTTAAGTGACATGGCATGGTCTCGTACCTTGTCTGCTGGTTGGGCCCGACTACCGTAGATGTGGTCATGATGTTTCGGTGCTCCAGTTGGACGCGTCGGATGCCCGATGTCGGAGCCGCGGCATACGCGGGTTCCATGGGCGCAGGTAGCTGGGTCATGCACCTGGCGCACATGGCTCAACGTGGCCTGCATCCACCTTCACGCAAGCAGGGCTGGTGCCCTTAGGCTCAGACGTCCTCCTCTCGGAGGTATTGCGCACGTAGAAGCTCAAATATGCGTATTTCAAAGGAGTGCTTTCGAGTTCAATAGGCTCGACCATGTGTCATAAACGGGATTGACTGGCTGCATCAGGCGTGCAGAAAAACGAGCCCCCCGCGCTCCAAAGTCGTTCTATCGCGCATATTCTTGTCGACAGTGTTGGTCGAACCAAAGAATGTCTGCCCTATTGTGCTGCTTCCATGAACAGGGCGGTGCGGAGCATTTAGTGTGCACGCACATGTACAGTTCAGCCCCTGATCGACAGACAGGGGTACCCTGGGACAGAGGTGTCGGGCACCCTCTTTTGCCACGGACTCCCATGTGTACGCGCTATCCACTTTCATCGACTTGACTCTTTTGTCGATCAATGGTTTTCTCAGACGTCATTGATTGTTTAATGAGAAATCTTCGTTGCGTAATGATACACCTGATTACTGCACATAGTACCGTACTTGATACAGGAGACGTTAACCCAAGTGATGGAAAGCGACGGTAATGCTACGCTAAAGGATACATTGATGTTATGATACGTTTCGACGAATATGACCGATTAAGTAAAGCCTCGGAGTAGTCGTCAGCCGCTTACGGGCGGCTGGTCGTGAGTGAGGGATGGCATACTGACGGACGGCGGGAACCAGATTTCTTGGGGACCATGCGATATGGGTGCATGCGAGCGACCTGGGATATCCGCGTGTGGTTCTGCTTGAAGTGGGCGACCATGGGCCCCGTGATGAGGAGCGGTCGGATGTTCCTGCTCGAAGGTGGTGTGCACGAGGGCGAGGGGGGAGGGCTGGGAAGCTGAGGTACGGACGGAACTTGCGGGACGACGATAAGTGCGTTTGCCTTGTCCATAGTAGTGAGGAGGAGCGTGAAGCCCTCGGGGGACGGTGCGATGGACCGTGAATCGGATGGTGAGCCAGAACGTGATAGCGCGGTGCACGATGATGTCGTGGACGAGACCGAGGACTGACGTCCACGAGCCCATGGCCGGTTGCGATAGGCCTGCGTCGCCTCAGGGGACTGCCAGAGGAAGACATATGAGGGTTGTGCACGTGACAGGAGGAGAGGAAGACATACGAGACGGTCATTAGAATCGTATGAGTCATAACCCGCCGGCTGCTCTGGGCGCACAAGCGGATACGGAAGTCCGAGCGTGTGCAGCGGCGGGAGGGACGGGCGAGCGTCGCGGCATGGCGGGAGGAAGTTGGCCATTGATACAGGGGGTATGACAAGATGGAAGGACGGTGAGGATGTGAGACTTAACGGAGACGAGAGCACGCAAGAGGAAGGTGAAGCAGATTCTTGATGGACCACCGGGGTACCAAAGGCCTGCCTTTTATTCGTCTAGATGAGTCGGGGTATCGGGCGGTACGTGGAGCGGACAGGAGGCACTGCGGGATGGAGGGGCCGGAGACACGGCAGGTGCATCTTTATAGGCTAGCTTGTTTAGTAGCACATCCAGCGCGACATTGTCGCATCGCCAAGCCAGCAGACCGAAAAGCGCGGTGAATGAAGATCGGTTACCACAACAGCCTTTGTTCCCATTCTTCCTCCATCCTCGGACAATAGCCACAGGCGCGTCGCGGGCGCCTGTATGCTGCTCAGGTCGGAGTTCGAATTACTTGTTTGCCTATGCGGCCGCTTAGAAACTCCCCGGTGTTCCATCTCACATTATGAGTAACATGAGGCATAAAATAGAATCGCTGAGAGGTTTTATGAGGGTCAAGGAAATAGAACTGTCAGGGGCAGAAGACGAGTGGGAGGACGCGAGCAAGGGCGGAGATTGGAGAATAATGCGGGATCAAATTGATGGCCAAATAGACGCCCTTCTTTGGTTCCAACTTCCCACGGATACCTCCTCCACGCTTTTGTCCGCGAAGAAGACCGAGCGAGTCTGGACGGCAAACCAGTACTCGAGCGCAATGAGCGACCCAACTCCCAAAATCAAAATTGTGCGCTTCCATTGTCTGGCTCCTCTTGCTCTATTGACCCTCCGCTGCGATCCTCATCGCTCGACCCGCTCACCGGTACTTGTCTTTTCCGGCACATCCTCTGGCTTGCACGAGTAGCTCCAGGGCGCGCTCGAGCCGGACTTGTCTGCCGCAACATACCAGATCCATGACGAGTCACATACCCTCGGGAACGCGCTGAGGTGGATGCTGATGAAAAAGTGCGCTTTAGACATTCTCTGACGACTGTGTGTGCACTGACTTGTGCGCTTTTGGCGCGCTGTGCGTCCTGTTAATTAGTCCTAAAGTCGAGTTTTGTGGATATAGGTGAGTACTGTAACTTCGTTACAGAGCCCGTTTCCTCAGAGACATGTTCCGCGTTGTCAAGGTGTAATGGCGAGTTGACAGTACCCCGGACTCGGCTGAATGGCGGGTCGCTATTGTCCGTGGACAATGCGGTAGTCTGAGCCATGGAGGTCTCCTCATAACGTCTCAGCTGTCCAAGCTTTCCCACCATACGTTGAAGTCCTCGCTTTGACTCACTCCCAGAAGTCGACTACCAGACGAGGACAGATCCTGCTTTTCATTTCAGTTGATCCTTCCCATGATTATTGTCTTGCCCGGTCACCATAGCTAGCTCTTTCCCTCACATTCGCTTATGTTCTGGGTGACTTGTCAAGCGGGTGCTAACCGCTCGTTCGTAGCGTTCCTCATCCATCGGAAAACCATATACACATGCGTATCCAGATGTACGGTGTGTATTGTTCTTGCCATGCCTTCTGCGCTGGTTGGGCTCACGGAAGATACCATTCGGCCGAAGACAACCTCTCGTCCTTAGATGCACTCCTTCAAGCGTTGTCCAATCTTGACGATCTCTGCATAACCATCGACGAAGCATACCAAAAGAACCTCGGGGAAGGACAGTATGAGCGTTGGGATGAGCAGAGCTAAGCCCACGTTGTGTTCATCTTGTCCTGTTGCATGTCTGTTGTGCTATCGCTCGGCCTGTATCGTTAATCTCATGCGCTTGGAATCTGGTTACCAAACCCTCCACTGCAGGCACGTCTAGTATACCGGCACAATGTGGCTTCTATGTTCAGGAGGCGTCGACGCTTCGTGCTCACATCGGTCAAAGGCCAGCTACACGGCTAGACACAAAGTTGACATAATCAGACAGGTAAGTCCCAATTCGGAGACGGAGTCAACATGGTATTGCTACAGCGACGCTACTAAATACTCCGTTACAATTTCGTTTTGTTTTTGACCTGCGTCCCAAAGCAGCTATTGACTCTTCTTCGGGGAATTCACCCAATATGAGCCATGCGGCCATTCATACTCCGCGATGCTCGACTGGCGCATCTCAATGCTGTGCGCGCATTTGTCAGCCCTGTCCTAGGCGTGATGAATCGTGTCAGCGTACCTGTAGCCCTCAGCTGGGTTGCTTGGCACGTTGTACCGCCCGTTCCTGTTAATCGAGGCAGGATAGAGGAAGTGCTCGTGCAAGTGGTCCGCAAACTCGAGCACGTTGCGCTCCATTGTCCCGGAGATGGCGATGTAATCGATCAAGCTGAACGAGGTTGACAGTCAACAAGGAAAGTCGCCGCGATATTTCAACAGTGACTGACCTGAGGTGGATGACGTATTCACAGAGGCCAACACCGCCTGCATGCGGGCACACCGGTACGCCGAACTTCGCCGCCATGAGCAGGACGCTGAGGACCTCGCTGACGCCCGCAAGGCGACACGAGTCGACCTGGCACACGTCGATCGCCTCCGCCTGCAAGAGCTGCTTGAAGACCATCCGGTTGTGGGCGTGCTCGCCCGTTGCGACGCCGATTCCGTGCGGCTTCAACGCCTTCCGGATCGCAGCGTGGCCGAGGATGTCGTCCGGCGCCGTGGGCTCCTCGATGAACCTGCCTCGGGTCAGCCACGATGCAACCTCCGTGCAGCTCGCACTGCTCACCAGGGCTTGATCTCTTCTAGGCTCTTCACGTATTCTATCGCCTGCGGCACATCCCATACTTGGTTCGCGTCGATCATGAGCACGCTCCCGGTCGGACCTGCGTTCTTCCCCCGCAGATCTGGCCCGTTTGGGTCCCGCGGCGCGGTGCCCGCCGGCAGGTACTGCGGGTCGTCGATGATGCTCCGGATGATCTTCCCCCGGCGCAGATCGGAGTCGCGGTTCGCGCCGACCTTCATCTTGAAATGGTTGAAGCCCTGAGCGACCGCCTCGCGCATGAGCCGCGCGACCTTCTCGTCCGTATAGCCCAGCCAGCCCGCGCTCGTGACGTACGCGGGGTAGCCCTTCTCGCGCACGGTTGCTTCACGTTCCGCTTTGGTGCCCTCCTTCGCCTTGAGCATGGCAAGGGCCTCCGTGGGCGTGATCGCGTCGGTGATGTACCGGAACGCGGTCGCAGATATGACCTCTTCCTGTGGGGCATGTTAGTGAGAATTACCCTTGAACATAAAATATTCAAGTTGGCGCGACCACTGGAAGGATGGTGCCGTCCATAACGCGGTCTGCCTTGTTCGAGCCACGGGTACGATCACGCCTCGCTTATTTGGCTCACGAGAAATGTTAGTTGGGCCCGTCACTTCGGTGCGTATCATTGAATCGTGCCTCCGTCCCGAGCAGATGGACTCTCCTTCGGAGAACCGACTCAGCAGAATGAATATACACAACCGTTCCGGGGAGGGGGCTGGCATTCACAAGCCATGGCAAGCCGGAGTAACGAGAAGTATCATCATCTATGAGAAGGACTTACTGGGGTCATGTCAACGATGAGCTTCCAGAGTGGCTTGTTCCGCGAACGGGCGTACATGTCCCACAGTGCATTGTCGACAGCGCCAAAAGCGATGTGAATGACGCCTTTCTCCGGGCCGATCCTGCAAACAAATGCTAGTTCAGTACATAGTTGGATTGGGTGCGCCACACGAAGGTATAAGCATGCATGCGGTAGCTACATGGACGGATAGATCCAGCGGCGCGACTGAAGGTGCGTGTGCAGTCCATCTTCCACTCTCGTTGCGCACGTCCTAGGCGGCATACCGCGGAGAACTCAACTGGGATGTATCGTGACCCCACGGTACTCCGCAAGCGGGAGACCGGTAGTCCCGTGCACACGAGCTTCCTTCGCGAACCATGGCGCAGCGCAAGACTTACCATCGCAGCTGAGAGTCAGAGCACAGGTAGTCCCACGTCTTTCCCATGTTCGCGAACAGGTCCTCGACGTCCTTGCCCACGAGACGGTGCGCGAGCTCGCGGATCGCCATGCACACAATGTCGTTCCCGCGGCCGATCGTGAAGGTCATGCCGTAGCCAACGAGGTCGGACGAGGTCTTGAGGGTGACGTATGCGGACGAATAGTCGCAATCTGTGTTCATGGCATCCGTGCCATCGCCCGTGAGCGAGGTGGGGAAACGGACATCTGCATCGGATCGTTGAACAGTCGATCTTACAGTATGTCCAATGGTTGCGTACCGTGTGTCTCATACCCGGTGATCTTGACGGGCATTGCGACAGTATAGGACGATAAAATGATGACGAGGGCCTGAAAGGAACGGTGAGGGGAATAGAGTCCATGGATGGCGAAGACCGACTCTTTAAAGAGCCATGAGCATCCCTATGATGCACTCCGGAGAGGCGGACCGCCGGCCCGCCTGCATTGCAGCGTGCGCCGGTCGGTACTTAATGCAAGCGCCCGTGTCTACTCTTCGTGATTGGTATTCATTCTGAAGGTCTCGAGATCTCATGGCCCGGCGAGTCCGCTCTTTGACAAGCAAGGGGGCTCTATTGCCCACATGGCAACGATGAATTTCAGGGGTAAGATTAGCTGGACTGACTACCTCCTACTCCTGTTTGAGCGACGCAAAGAAGAATGTCCACTTGTCCCTGCCCGGCAGTATATCTTGGGTGCCCCAGGAGAAGTTTACTCCTTCGCGTCCAAACCGCCAGACTGTATGTTCTAGGCACGTATAATGGGTACGAGCCAGTTCATCGACTATATGCGCACTCACTCGCCGTTAGGGCGTAACTGTGGCCGTCGAAGCGCATGGGAGAAGGAAACGGGTTTTGGAGGTGAGCGGTGATTATGCGGGTGACTAGGTCCTGCAAGATTTCATTAGCTGTGTTCCAGTTGCTTGCGTATCACCTGCGCTCACCGAGACTTCCCGCTGCACTTGGAAGAAGGCAACTAGGTCATCAGTCGTCGCTGGTCTGCAAATGCCATGGTGAGCGATCGACAGCAATCTTAGCATCCCAGGTGTCGCGGTATGGGTTACCCAGTTGATTTAATGGTCACTTGCACCGCTGTAGGAGCGGATAACTGTGTGTCTTCTTGTTGAAGGACGACTATTGCCGTGTCATTGAGTACATGAAGCATCTCGTCGGAGCGCTAGCACGATGTCGGACGCAAGCGGACCCTCTGCGGTGGGCCAAGACGCGTTCGTAGAGAAGAGGACAGCCGTTGCATCCGTCAGTCGTCGGTTGACAGCTGTGGAGCCATGCCTGCACTACAGTCAAACCCCGGCCCACTTTCACTATGCCACATACCTCCCGATCTGCAGCAGCCTTGACACGGTTGTCGAGTGTTCAGCACATCTTCCTTATTATCTACCGTTGGTGTATATATTGTATCAGTGGTATACGAGTCTCGGCATACCCACTCAGAGTTGTGTCATGTTCTGTTGCAATCTCATTGCTTCGAAGATGCCACTTCAGATGGTCTTGGTGGCCATGCCAATGAGGCTGCTCGGTCGTATGTTCATTAATTGACTCCGCCCGCGCTTTAACAAAGGCTACGCGTTGATTACGAAGGGTTCTGCATCTTACAGCAGCTCCGAATACCGCGATGATGGTGGCTCGAGCAACCAAGACGTGTACACGTAAACCGGTGCCTTGACTGTTAATCTTGATCCCCATATGCTTCTGTCATGTCAAAAGGTATATGACTGTATACCAATGGCGTCGGAGCTGTCTTCAGTCACCAAGCCACCAATTCAGCTCGAACAACTATCATTCAACAATTCAGACGTCGTGATCCTGTTCGGACTCGGATTCTTTTGCAATCTCCGCACACAGACAAAATCATCGATGATATCATACAAGAGAGATGTCAAATGATACTTCTGATCAAGGTGTGTTGTTCGAGGTTCGCCATTCAGCTGATAATGTAGTATTAGGCATTCATTGGGCGTACGTAGACACTTCTCAGCTGGCTTGAAATAGGACACCTTCAACGTGCGCTTCGAAGAACGTAGCTGGATCACGCGCTCAGGAGCTCAGGGTGTGCCATAAAGATGAATCGACGTACCAACAATCCACTCACCCTGAATCAACAGTCCAACAGCACAGGTCGTGATGTTGCTTCTCGCGCCTAATTCTGCTCTCATTATAAAGGGTCCCAACCGTCCACCTATCTGCGCCTTCTCCGGGCGTTGCAACCATGTGTAGACGTCGCGTTGCACACAGCTTAAGAGCCATCATTCGTAGGATGGCCAATACAGTGACAAGTAAGCCTGAACCGTATTGGTTCCTGCACAAGCAGCTAGAGCAGGAAGGCATCATAGTGGAGAGCATTGTCCCGTCCCAGAAGTATGTTTTCCATCATATGTTGATGTCCTATGCATTGACTATTCAATGCGACATAAGGACGCCAAATCTCTACTTCCAGTTTGTATGTCCTAGATTGGGCGCATACGTGATTTCATTGTACTACGATGGCTGCAAAAAGGCGATTCTGGAGACGCATCTAGGAAGGGACGATCTTCTAGCGATGGTATGTTCCGTCACTGTCTCGGAATGCAATGGACTAGTCATGCCGTTTTTCCAGTTGGAAAGGAACGAGCACGTTCTTAACCTTGATTACGTCCAGTTCAACATACCGAGGATCTATGGGTTCCTCGACAAATTATTTGCCTAGAAAATATGTCACGTTCTCCTTGTTATCGAACCGTCAGTAGGTGACGGTCCCACTATCACGGAACCTTTTATCGGTATCAAATAGAAGCAACTCGGGCTGTGAAGGAATTTCTACCAGGACTTCAATGTATGGGCACTGCTATATTGCCCTTTGGATACATGGTAGAACCAGTCTGACGACTTTGTCCCGGTCCCTTCGATGATGCACTACTGAGACGGCTCTAGCTACGTGCCGTCATACTGCCTTGCTGCTCTTGTGTACACCGCAGACGATCAAGTTCGGTACTCTCTATCTGCGGCTCAAAGGCTCGCACGATGGCAATTCAATTCGGGAGGAAGCAGCACTCACGCCGCCCGACCTAAGAGGCAAGCTCGATTATGCACTGCCTGGTACGCGATTAGAGTGGGTTTCGAGTGGGTTTCGACGTGGTAATCGTCATTGGACATGCACGGTACATATACACATAACGACAACATGATACATCTACTCGTGAACCGCATCCGCCAAGGTGAACGTTCATATAATATATGTAGGATCACATGCCGACTCCCAACAGTCAGGGGTTATGTACAGCGGCAACACAGACGCCCACAGCAGAGCATATCGGTCGATCGAAACAACGGAAGACTACAATGATAAGAGTGAGCAAGAATTTCGCAGGTAGTAGATACAACGCGGAGCAGCGAGTCGTGACCATAAGTAGACAAGAACAACAAAAGCGATCCAACAAGGAGTACCCAAAGCTTAGAGATGAATGGTGAAGTGAGGGCACCGCCGTGTTCGTCATAGAGCGGTGTAGGCCCCTGTACGGCGAAAGGTGAGCGTACGACGGTATAAATGGAACAAGGATGCGCACATATCCTTGCTTGCCAATCTCCGCTGCCTGTTGCAAGGACACTGCCTGCAGGGCTGAGATCGATGGAGATAACTGGAACGCTCATCAATACACGCAATAGCGGAGGACAAAAAGACGAACCTGAGTTCTTGTGGCCCTGCAGCATACAGTGAGGCGTTGCAGTCTTCGCATCCCAAAATTGCACTCCTCGATCCTTCGAGCCCGACACTACCCACTGCCCGTCATGTGACACTGCAACTGATAGCACGTAGTCCTGCAAGGCGCCTCAGATCAGTCGCTCAATGCTCGATAGGATGTGGTCGTACTTTGTGCCCATTAAAATTCATCGTGCACAGGCTCCCCTTCTCACCACCCTCCTTAACGCCATTCTTACCCGGGGTAAGAGCGCCCGCAGCGCCCCGGAGGATCGGACGGAGATCCCAGTACTTAAGGGTCTTATCAAGGCTGCCACTGACGAGGCCCTTCCCATCGGGTGTGAAGGCAACGCTGTAGACGCTGTCGCGGTGGCCTTTGAGGCGCTCAACGAGGGCGCCCGTGGCGACGTCCCAGATTCGCACGATGGTGTCGAGCGAGCCGGCTGCGACAAGGCGACCGTCCGGTGAGATGCATACTGAGGTTACACCAGCATCGACTGTGTCTTCGTTAATGGAGACTGGAACAGCAATTGTAAGCGCATCACAATTCTCTTGGACTCGTACGACTCACGGATTTTGCACGGCGACCGCTCCGTCATATCCCATATGCGCGCAGTCTTGTCGCCCGATCCCGAGACGATGAGTCTCCCGTCCTTGGAGAAGTCCAGCGAGTATATTTCTTGCTGATGACCATCGAAAACGTTGCGTATCCGCTTGGTGGCAATGTCCCAGATCTAGCTCGTGGACGAGTCAGTGCGCATGTACGCAAGAGAACACCATCGCCTGCAGGTGCTTACCCTGATCTGCTTGTCCTCCGCACCAGTGGCGAGCAACTTGCCATCGGGACTAAAACAGACGCTACGGATATACAGGTCGCCGGTCTTGGACGCCTGCTCGTCGACAAGAACGCTGCGGTGCCGGATCAGGCAATCCTGCGTAGCACTGAGGCAAGGACAGGTACATACCATGTTTTCTGTCCTGTCTTTGTGTCGTAGATTTGCGCTGTCCGGTTGCACCCCGTAGCGAGGAACTTGCCGTCTGCTGAGAAGCGGACACAGCAAACGACACTGCGGGGAACAAATCGTGGTTATGTTGCATGTCATATCCTAGTAAAAACAAAACTTGCCTTTCGTGCATCAGCGTGTGCTGGAGATTAACATCCAGAGCGCGTTTCTTGCCCTCCTTGCCTGTCTCGGGGTTAAAGATAGCGAACCAATCGGTACCTTCCTTCTTGTGATCAGCCGAGACGGTCATCGGATCCATGCTCAGGTCGACCTGCATTGATATGGGACCGCTCTCGGGGTTGACGCTGTTCGAGGGCGGCGCAGTGGATGGGGGCATGGTGGGTGTATGCGGGAAAGATGGGTTTCCTACAGACGAAGAACGAAGTGTGAGCGATAGAGTTCGATTCGTGGATTCAAGCGCCAAGGCGGTTAACGAGCGATAGGAGACCGAAAAGCAGTCCGCATTTCCGCTCACACCACATAATAGTACACTCAGCGCATACATCTTAATCACGACACAGTTCCACGCTGCATGAAAGCGGCCCAGCCAAACGAGGAGGGTGCATGCGAGACTGGTGATCACTTACCCCCGCCGTTCACCCTCGGCTCTTGGCCCGGACCATGGCTGCCCGGCCCTGTTCCCTGGCTTTGTCCCTCCCTACCCACGCCCGGACCAGCTGATTGTGGACCTTGTCCCTGAGCCCCCATTGCAGACCCGCCTTGCTGACCAGCATACGGTGGCGGAGGCAGCGACACTCCTAGGCCCATGCCGCTGACGCCGGGGGCCGGTGGTAATTTCGGCGTAGCACTGGTGGTCGCGTTGGTGCTCGAGGGTTCTCTGCCGTTGACGCTCGAGTTCAGACCGTTTTGACTGTTGGGTCCAGGGGGGTTAGGATTGGCAGGATTCGCGTTTGGTCCAGGTCCGGGGGTGGGCTGAGGACCGGAGGGAGGAGCAGCAGGGCCGAGAGAGATGCTCTGGTGTGGGTGCGGAGGGTGCACGCTTGGGTGGTTCATGGAGGGTGAAAAGGGGTCTTCCCGTTGGAAGGTTGAGCCAGCACGGACGGAACGAGGGGGGTGGGGGCAGGGCGCGCGAACGAGCAGCCGCAAGGCGGGCGTGCGAGAAGGGAAAACGAGCAAAGCATGAATATCTCGAATGTACGGAGAGAAAAAGAGGAGCCTAAAGAACGCGACTTACCTCCTCGATCATTCTTGACACGCTCGGTCTTTACGCGCTTTACCTCCCGCGCATCGCGTTCAGCACGCTCGCGTTCACGCTCCCTTTCCCGTTCCATTCTGTCTCTGTCCATGCGATCGCGCTCACTTATCATCCCTCGCTCCCTATCCGCCATCACCATGCCACCTCGCTCGCGTTCTCTGTCCTGCCGCGCGTAAAACGGGTCGTACGCGCCCCCACCACTACCAGGGCCCGCGCCCATGCCCAACCCTACAGGGGTGAGTGGCAATCCATCTCCAGCAACCTGGGCTGCGCTGGGCCGCCCCATGCCTAAACTGTCGCGCCCCATGGCGTCGCCTCTGATAGGCATGCTAGAGGGGGGGCCAGGTCCGGCCATGCGGACGTCTCCATCGCGATCGCGCTCACGCTCCCTCTCTCGCTCTCGTTCGCGCAAAATGTCGCGCTCGCGGAGCATGTCGCGCTCTCGATCGCGAGAAGGCTCACCACGCATGGAGGGGTCGCTGCGGAGAGGGGGCTCGACACGGAGGGGAGGTTCGGGTCGCAACGCGGGATCGCGATCACGCCCAAGGGAAGCCAGCCCAAGGACTTCGCGCTCGCGACCTTGCGAGCGGATAGCGTGCAGCTCTGCGCGAAGGGCGGCGATTTCTTGTTCGTACTGAGCACGGATCTTGCCATGCTGGGCTTCGAGATCATAGAGAGACTGACGGATGATGTTGAGTTCGTTCACTTGGCCATTGACTGTAACGCATGAAATCCGACGATGTGTGTATTGTTGACGTTAGACGGTGATTGTATTTGTATCAAGGCGTGTTTGGTAGAGGTGATATGTGAATTCTCTGATGAAAGTGGCTTGGTAAAAGAACGGACCTTTGCTATCCAGGTCATCCCTCTGACCTCGAAGATGAACGAGTTCGTGTGCCACTGCGTCAAACTCCTGTCTGATAGTCTCGAAGCACTCGTTGAGCTTCACATGGCTGTGTTGCGGGCCAGAGGGACCTTGGGTGGCAGCGCCGGTGGGCTGTAGATGTTTGTGCTAGAGAAAAGGATCAGCGTGAGGAGAAAGGGGGAGAGAGGGACGACGGACATTGTATATGGGGCCGGACATGGGTCCTATCGAGAGGCGGTGGTGGTTGGGGAAGAAGGAAGCGAGGTGTTAGCGCCTCCGGAGACGGCTTAAGGGCCTCTGTCCGCTGTCGGCGCCGTCCCTGGCAGGCCACACGTGTCACCCCGATCCCATCTCACCGGGATCCCACGCATCTTAGATCCCGCCGGCTTCTCCAGATCTGGCGATGACGCGTGTCGCTCCCGGCCGCGACCTGGCAGCAACCGCTCCACCTCGCCCGCCGCAACTTGCCGCGGCAAGTACAGGTCGCGATCCCTGTACAGCGCCTCTTTGAGTTTCGCGTCTAACAACTGACTCTGGTCCGCCACATCAGCAATGGCCAGGTCTAGAAGCGTGATAAGCTGCGGTGGTGGCGGGGTGGCTTCTTCGCTCCCCAACATGCTACCATTGACAAAGTTTTCTTCATCATCTGAGTCCTCCCACTTCGAGATCTCAATCTGCCTGGCTTTCCACTCTTCGAGCATCGCAGCATCCACCTGACCTGCATGGTCAGGGTTGCTCATCCAGGACAAATATAGTTCTTGCACGAAGTGTTCAGACCTGTCAAATGAGTTGTCAATCCAATCAAGGACAGCCTCGTGTTCCATTTCGAATTGGACTGTGCTGAAGCCTCGGAACCATTTCTTCATCATTTCCTCCCACTTGCCCTGTCGATAGGACGTGTAAGCGGTCAATCTCGCGACATTGAATGATTGTTCTCTGCCATTGGTCGTCCCTAGCCTTGGCCAATATTTCAGACCAGGTTGTTACGTACACCATATTTGTTTTCTCTTTATTTTCACTCTCTGCGCACTTATGATACCACTCGGGGCTTATCCCCTCATGACCTTACCACACCCGTGGCTCAACCCACGGCACTTCTTCTCACACTCGACCCTGACCATGTGCTCTTATCTGTCCTGACTCGTTATGGCTCGTACCTGACTCAGACTGACTCATGCTCGGGCACTCTGTCAAGTCATATCCTCTCCCTCCTCCGATTGGCTAGATAGACATGACTCGCTCTGACTCGACCATGAGTCCACATGTATATATAGTGCAGGTAGCTGGAGGTCGAACCCTCAGTTCGACCTGGTTCAATCTACAGCATTCACCCGCTCTAGCAAGGACTCGTTGACACTCCCCTCCAGAGGACGCTTCAGACGTGCTTGAAGCCTCTCCTCTCAACGAACTCGACCTTGCCTCAGACGTGCTTGAGGGCAAGCGTCCATGATCATCCTCGAACTCTATCCCGTCCCCTTGCCCTATAGCCTATACCTTTGGGTTAGGGTTTGCGCTAGCGCAGGGTGTTACGCTCCACGTAACATAAGGTCAAAATGATCTTAACGCTCCGCTTGTTCAAGCGCAGAGCCTCCCCACCCCTTACACACTACCCTGGGGCCCCATGTTCTTAGGGCTCCCCAGTCACCACGGACTACCGAGTAGAGGTTGAACCCGTTGCATATGGGCTCCCCACACTTGACGACCTTTTCTGGAACGACAACCTCTGCCTGTTTGAGATCAAATCAACCAGTGCAGGACTCAACCGGTACGACCCAGTCCTCATTCGAAAAGCAACCAAAAATGATGCTCCCACTTGGAACTATCTCAACAACAAACTCAAGGCTGCCCAAACCTTGACCAAGAAGTTCCTCGACAGCAGAAGACAAATCTCCAAACATATCCAGGAGATCCACGAACAGAGGCCAGTGAAGGACACACCCGCCACCATCCAACGAGCGGCTTCGCAGAGCCAACCAACAACCCCGATTACCTCAAGAGTAACCTCTCCAGAACCCACCCGAATGACCGCAGGCCCGTCCCACCTGACCTCACCTCTTGTAGAGAGTGATGACCTTGCCACGACAGGCAACGAACCCGAACAGACCAACGAACCAGAGCTGATAGCTGAGGCTGTTGGCTGCAGTGCGCCTCAGAGCGATTCCAAAGGCCTAAGTCGAGCTCTGTAAGTCTT
>KV429126.1:17221-38116 GCA_001632345.1 Daedalea quercina L-15889
GAAGACCCAAAGAAAATAAATAATTTACTGAGGGTTTTCGCGGCGTGAACATGCCCGTTACTGGTTCTCCACCGCCGCCACTCTTCTCAGCATGTTCGGAGTCGATAAAATCTGATTTGCCCCCGGTGACCTCCACTCCTTCTCGGTCGGGCTACGCGCCCGCAAGCCGGCCCGCGAGTGTCGACCACCTCCGCGCGGCATACGTATTCACGTGTGCTTGTCCCGCCTACTCCCTCGCCGGGCCAGCCAGCACGCGCAAGAAGCGATTCGCGCCAGGCCGTCATCGCCCGGCATCGCTCAGTTGGCCTCGACGACGCGCAGTTTGCAGACTGGCTCCGAGAGGACGCGGGCGAGGCGGGGATGGAGTAGGTGATTACTACGTGTGCGGTCGTGATGCGGATGATTGACGAGGAGGGCTACGTCGAGGACGCAGTGAGATCCCAAAATGCTTGGCACTGAATCAGGCTTCAGCTTGCCAGGTCTCTTGCTCTCCGGCTTGCCCGGACATGCGAGAGAGGCACTCCAATCACACGCACAAGGTTGATGATCAACTATAATGCAGAGGGCTAATGATCATTCAGAGCGCACACGCAGAGACTCAGATGAACGCACAACTAGTTCGAAAGGGGCGCCCAGGAAAAAGACGTCAACAAAAGAGAATCTTGAATCATCTGGCAGTCAGTCAAGACTCAAAGAAACGAAGTTCGGTGCAGTGTTACCATTCGTGGATGTTGCAGACCATCACCATAGCATATTACCACCTTGGGTTGCCGCACCGGAAGATGAGGCATATGTTAGTAATGTCCTGATGACGGTGAAGCAGCAAGCGCACTACCGACTGAGGTCGTCTGGAGGAGGCCGGAGCCACCCGTCGGCTAAACCTCGAGGCAACGAGCGCTGAAGATCACATCGCTACTGAACTGGGCGCGTAAGTTTTCTAGCGCAACCTCGACGGTTCACACTTACTCTGGATGCAAGCCCCACCTGTGAAACTCCTCTGAATCTTCGCTATACCAAGGTGCAGTTGCATGAGATTTCTAAGACTGTGATACATCAGTCAGCTCTGAAATTCCCAGATGGATTGGAGTCGGTTGACCCCGCCAACTTATCCGGTGCCTTGTCCGAAAGAGGCTGGCCTCAATGGATAGCAAAAGACATGGAATTACGGTGCGAAATACACCACTGCCTCGCTGGCTGAAATTGTGTACTCATTGATGATGATTTTCTTCCGAAGGATTGTAGCGATTGCAGCGGTCGCTGCCAGTGCTCTGAGTGGTGGTGAGTGCCAGACGACAGGGAAACTGATGCACAACCCTAAACTCACATTGGACGCGATAAATTGTCAAACCAGATTATGAACAGCATGCAAGTCCTTGACATTGACGGTGGAAGGTGGTGAGAGGAGGCAACCCGCGAAACGGACGGTCGACCCACCTCCCAATTAGGAAAGCCAACAGGTTCAAAATTGAACGTGACTTTGTTTGGAAGGGCTGTCAAACGCGTTGAACGAACAAATAACGCGTAAACAAGCGCGCCAGTATATAAACTAAGGGCTCCACTTCTGGCCGTACAAGTATAAATACGGCCGCCCCCCGCCCTCCTCTCCCCAACACACCGTTCCTCCCCTTCAGAGTCACCTCCCCCCTCGTCCCTTATCTTACTCGCTTTCCCCCTCACCATGCGCTTCCTCTCACTACTTGCGGAGGTCACCGCCGGCGTCGGCACCCTCCTGAGTAGTCACTGCCCCGAAACCGGGGCAGCCCTCCCCAAGCACAACCTCGGCATCGGCACCGCGTGTGCGGTTTGGGGAAGAACAGTCGACACTGTCCTAAACCCTGTCGGGTATGTTGAACTTTATCCTCTCGCAACACCATATTCTGAGGCATCGACGCACAGACACGCATTCCTAGTCATGAAGGAAGGGTCCGTCGCAGGCTGGGAAGGGGCAATGGGCAGGACGTGGCGAGGGTATGTGTGCCTTCCCTGATTCCTCGGATAACGCCTCTAATTACATCTGTTGAGTAGTGGTCTCCTCGCCACCGACGACGACGACGACTGGTCCTACCATATCTCGTTCATCAACGATTCGACCGCCAGTCACAACGCCATCAATATCCTCGACACCGGCGGCACCAACGACATCGCATCGCTAGCTCTGGATAGCACGACGCGTACAAAGTCGGTCGAATACGACGGTCCGAAGGATATCATCTTGGCACCATGCATCATCTGCAAGTCACTCTCCGACTCTCCTACGACGATCCCCGACAACACTTCCGCCACCATGGCTGCTGTCGACGTCGACGTCGAGCCCGAGCCGCTCGCCACCTCGGAACAAGTGGAGGGCATGCTCCGGTTCATCGCGTTCGCCATTGTGTTCTGGGTGTCTCATATCTGGATTATGTTGAACGCTGCGCAGCCCAACATCATCAACACCCACGTCACACCGGTCATTCGCAAGTGGATCGGTCGTCCTCTTCTCGACTTTTTGGAATATATCGGATGGATCTCTTTCGGTCAGCCCATTCCATGGGATGCGAACCGCAAGTTCTTTGTAGTCACGAAGGACGGCACATACAGGGTAAGCTACTTTTTCGTCCACTGTAGTCTTCGCCGTCTTACATCTTTGTTAGTCTATGGCCTCCCTTTCACGTATGGACTACATACTACTCGAATGCACACCTGTTGACGATGACGAGGAGGTATGTCTCCATCATTCGCTTCTCCGAATCATGATGCTAACGATGTTGCAGGAGATTCACGTCGTAGACGACGTGCCAGCAGAGCGCGAGCCGCCTGCACCTCTTTGGAACCCTAACATGCGCGTATCCACATCCGGTCCTCGTCAGACGCGTCGCGGCCAGAAGAAGGCGGCGAAGAAGTCCAAGGCGAAGAAGCGGGGTTGAGCTCCTGGTACGTCCCTCCCACCACGCCGCTCTTCATTTCCCTTATCATACTCCTACAGCGCCATCCCATTCATTGTCTCACCTCAGCGTGTAGCACCCACTGTATCCATAACATCTCTAGCTTTCCCTTGTAGCATCTAGCCTCGGTTTCCTCTTAGTTTCGGCTTACGGACTCCATTTACTGTACCATCACTACTTTCCATCACAGGGAGTCCGGTGGCCGGCGAGCCTCAGAGCACCGATGCCCCCGCGTGTTCTGAGGTTCGTCGATCATCGGAGTGGGTTAGATAAGCGGAGGGGCATTCCGTGAGTCTAGCCTGCGGTCCCTTTCCCCTCCTCTGTTCCCTTCACATATCGAACTACTCACTCGGATCACGTCTCTCGATTTGTATCGCATAGCTTCGGATGGCTCTGTAGACTGTAATCTTTCACGGCGCGCATTGGTGTTGTACCTTGCCGCGGTTTCTCTCGATTTGTATCGCATAGCTTCGGATGGATTTGTAGACTGTAACATTTTATGGCGCGCATTGGTGTTGTACCTTGCCGCGGTCATTTATTGTATATTTTATGGGATCATCCACCGCGACGAGCTTAAGGCACAGAGAACAATGTCAAGTCCTAAGTAGAAAGATATTCACAACCATGAGTCACACACGGAGTTCGGTAACTGTAAGTAGTATGAATCCAGTCGAGACCACGTTGCGGCAAGCAGGTATAGCGAACGCGTCCTGTCATATGCCCCGTATCCCCTTGGCGCGAGCGATATCGGTCCGTGCCTCTGATATGAACGATGCCCCGGAGAGCATGACAGCTTGTGAGACAATCATGAATCAAAAACACGCGCGTGTGCGTTCAACGCGACCAGTAGGAACAACGTCTAGGGAAGTCGGATGCACACCATGACATCTCAAGCAGGTCTATGCACGCCCAAGAATAGTGTACATATCGTAGCTAGGACGCAGTCGGGATCGTCTTTCAACGCGAAAACGGGACAAGTGAGAGGCGGTTAGAAACACGTCCGATTGTACTGCGTTAAATACGGTGCGTCCCTTTGGCACGAGCTACGTAGATGCGCGCTTGTGCTATGAACGCTGCTCCGGCAAAAATGACGACCTGCAGGACATGTCGGGTCAGAACACATGTGTATTCGGAAATAAGTCCGCGAAAGCCCGGGCCACGTCGTCTGGACAAAGTCGGACACGCAGCACGGCAGGACAGACTCGCACAGCTGGACGGGGAGAAGGTAGGATAGGCGTGACTCACTGAGCTGAACACGATCGGCTTGTACCACTGGGCGTGCTCGTCGTATAGCGCGCCAGCGATGGGCGTCCCCGTCAGCATCGCCAGCGAAGTGAAGAAGTACGCGAGTCCAAGACGGAGCCTGTCCCCGAAGCTGGTAAGTTCAAGGGGAAGAGGGATTCAGAGCGCGCGGCGTACCCGATTTCATGTACACCTTTCGAGAGCGTTGCCACCGTCGGCGGCATCAACGAGATGCCTGTGACAGTTCAGTAGTTCCAGCGAGATCAGCAGGCTTCGACGAAAGAAGATCAGACGTACATGCACCGGAGAAGAACCCGTACAAGATCGAGAATACAATGACCGCGTCAGTCGACGTGGCGCCGAACATGGCGAAAATGAGCGCGCCGGTGATCACCACGATGGGCACCAAAATGTTGAACGGACCGACGCGATCGGCGAGCATGTTCGGGAGGGTCCGCCCAAAGATGGATGCAGCATTGAGGATGGCGATCTGTCACAGATTCACTCATAAGGAACGAAAGTGAGAAGACGGACAGACGCACTGTGTAGAAAGCGAGCGTGCTCGAAAGCCCGTGCAAGTTCACCCAGAGCTGCAAGTAGAAGTCTAGGATGCAGGTCACGTTACGTCGTCGAAGACCTTGCCGAAGTCTTGGACCACTCACATGGGAAGAACATTCCCCATAACACTAAGAATAACCTGTCATTCCAACCGCTCAGCACGTATTCCCCCCTGACGATTTGAAGGCAGACGCACCCGAATACAAGCAACAGATACGGACCATCCGTCATGATCGACTTAATGTTTGGTCTGGGCCCAGGTCCACGCTGCTTTGCACTCGGAAGACGGGTCGTCATCACAGCGTTCGCGATGACGAGAAGACCGAGGGTGAGGAATGCGGTTGCGCGAACACCCCAGCCGAAGCCAGCGCTGCCGTGTACGAGCCTGTTGAGCATGATAGGATATATGAGACCACCGATACCGGAACCTGGCACAAAGGTTCATCAATAAAGGTAGCATGCAAGAACAGAGGTACTACAATGCGAGAGCGCGTGGGAAGTGCGTGTGGAGGCTCACCGGTCATGACGATTCCCATCGCAAGGGAGCGACGAGTGCGCCAGTGGTGCGCCTGCACGGACATGGCGGGGACAAGCATGAGACCACTTCCGATTCCCATGCCGATGCCTTGAGAGAGGATGAGCTGGTAATACTTGTGTGGGTTCGCGAGCGAAAGCATGAACATGCTGTCAGCGGGTAACGGCACACAACATTAGTTACCAGCAAATGGAGGAAAGGGAGAGGAGAAGGGCACCAGAAGACGTAGAGCACACTGCCAAATCCGACGACGTGGTGGAAATAGCCCTGATCGAACAACTTGCCTGCAGGAAGGCCCATTGCAAACATGAAGAACAGCTAGCGTCTTTGCAGTTAATCAATGAGAATGTGCGGCCACTGTACGCGTACCTGTATCGATCCAATCCAGCTGATGTTCGACGAGGAAGACGCGCCCGAGAGAACATAGTAGTCCTGGTACACTCCGAATGAGTTTGAATAGCCAAAGGTCGTCGTACAGATCAGGAAGCTGGGTGTGGCTGTTAAACGAAACGGCTTCGCAGCATAAGGCGAGAAGGGTGTACCCGCCGAGGACGGAAAGCCATGCCCTTAGGCCGCCGTCGGGGATGGTGATAGCTGGTGGTGGGACGAGCTTCTCGACGGCAGGGGATTCAGATGGCGGATAGTCGATTTTGGGTGTCTCCTCAACCTGGGTACTCGGCGACGTGTCAGACATGATAGGCGTGTACTGCGCCGGGGCGCGAAGTTAGGAATTGACGGCGTAACAGAAGCGGAAATAGAGACGAGGGACGAGGGAGGAGATTCTGTGGGATATGAGGTAGGAGGACGCTGCACGTTCAAGGGGTTGCATAGTGCCCACCAGTCTGCAGGTATGACATGTTAGTATCTCGTTAAAGCGCGCAGCGGGCCAGTGCGTTCAGTTGACTCATCCACCTGAAATCAGCGCTGCTTCTCGGGATCAGTCTTGTGTTCGGTTCAGCTGAGTATATGTAGAAGCTGGGAGGAACGTCGCCCACGCAAAGCTTACCCCGGAGGGTTGGCGTCGTAGTATGGCCACGCCAGCGAAGTCCTGAAAGATCTCAGAACGGAGTCCGCAGTCGTCGACGCACTCTTGGAGCGGGGGAACGGAGGCCGCGATGGCCGTCCAGGGTACGTACGACAACGACGCTTCAATCACGAAGCGAAGCGTCAAGGCGCCCTGTACCTCCGTATGGCAGTCATACGGCACGGCTTGCTGTATGCACAGCATCATATGACGCATCTTCGTGTACACTGCAGTCTGTAGTGACAATATTGACGACAGTGGGAATCAGACGCGACCTGCCAGAGTTACTGGCACAGCGGCCCCTCCGGAGTGTTGCTACGTGGATACAACCCGCAGAGGGCCTTCACGTACTGTTCGAGTCCTCTGAGTTTATCGCAAGTCCAAAGTGACAAACGGCTAGCTACATAGTCAATGGCTTACTCCAGTCCGGGCGATACGCTGGAAGCTTCCGCTCGCCTACTTATCGCCTACTTATTCATTCATCGCGCTTCGGCCCGACGAGAGCTCATTGCTTGCTACTAGCAAAAGACGCCAAACCACTGCTATCGCCAGGTTAGGAACAGACATCACGATGAGTATCCAACAGGCGGCTCCATGCGTAAGCTGGAATGGCGCAAAGGTCAGCGTTTCAAAACTGGTGACGGCTCGTCTGTCGCACGGAGCACCGTAGCATACTTACCGCATAAGGAAGGTTTTGTTATATGGGTTGCGGTGTCAATGTTGGCCTCCCGGCGCTATGTACTACTTAGTACTGTACGGAGCTATGCCTTGCTATGCCCATGTAGGTACACGCTGAGCGGAGATGTGGTACGCCTCCACCATCCTTCAAAAGTTTTGTAGTCTCATAAAACCTTTGGGATTCACATAGCCCCTTTTCCCGTGCCAACATTCCCGGCAACGACCGCAGGTCCGAAGCTGGATTATATATTACAACTCAACGCATCGTGGACCTCCTGATCAACGACCCGAAAAAATAGACGAAATCTCCTTGCTTTGTATCACAACAGTAATCGGTTTAACGTATTGCCTCCATCATCTTAGATTGACGATATAAGCAGTAGTAGTACCTTCTGCGTTCACTCAGGCTGGCATGCCTCCTTTCCTCCTTCGCTAGTCACAGTCAACTTCTCCAGCCCCTTCAACGACATATCTGCCAGCAGTTGCAGCTGTGTCACCTCCACATAAGGGCGTAACATGAACGCAAGGCGAGCTGCGGACAGCGAATCGACACCATACGTGGTGAATGGTGTCTGCGGTGAGAAGTCCTCCTCCGCAATTCCCAGCACTGCGCGCACGACAGCCGCCATCTTCTCGCCTACGTTGATAGCATCATCAACGCCTCCTCCATCAGCCAAGACGTATGAGTGAGAATCAGAGATTAGGTGCCGGCCGATGAGTGGCATTCCCCTAGTGCGCTCGAGCGCATGCCAATCGACGGTAGGAACGTATCGCGCGAACCGCTCGCCAGCTTGAAAGCGACGCAAGGCATCTTCCAACCAGAGCACCATTTCTGTATGCATGGAAATGCTGAGTGTGCTGATAGGATGTGGCATATACCCATTCGGACGTACCTTCTGCCGTGATACCCCACTGCGCGAACTGCTCAAGCTGTATGATCTTGCCCGACTCGCCCAGATTGCCTGCGTGCATCATTGTCGAATCAATGATCCCTGGACATACGAAGGCGAATGCATTCGGGTATGCGGAGACCTGCTCTTCCATTGCTGTGTTCGCCCTGCCTCGCGATTGTCAATCACGCCACATAACATCTCATGCAGTCCACTCACGCGCAGTAGTTCGCCTGTCCGCCGTTCCCAAATAAGCCGGCCATGGACGAGAAGGGTACCAGGAAGTCCAGCGTTCTAATATCGATGCAGTCGTGTAACGCGTCGATCACGCCGATCTTCGATTCATACACTTGTGTGAAGTCTGCCTCCTCCAGCCGCGCAAACGTCCGGTCAGCCAATATCGCGGTGAGAACAAGGCAGCCCGCAAGCGGCGCATCCTCTGGGAGTGTGCACAACAGCTGGGCAAGGCTATCCGCTTTGGACGCATCAATCGCTGAGAGGCGCAGATCGAGGTCCGGAAGGGACTGCATGTAACCGAACATACGGCGAACAAGCCGATTAGCACTGACGCCTAGAGTCGACGCGCCCCGACGGGATGTGACTACGATATGTCGGGCGCCATGCTGAGATACACGGTTCAGCAGATGCGCAATTACAATGGAAACAAAAACTCACTCTATATAGCATCCATGTGACATGGACGCCCAGGTTTCCTATGCCACCCAGGACGAGGTAGGTCTTATGCGGACTGAATACTACGCCACGCTGCGTCTTGCTGGTCTTGACGTCGGGTCTTCGATGGACATTCTCCACCGGACGTTCATGCAACTTCCACGCCAACTCTTCTATACAGTTCTCCAAGAAATCGAGTGCTAGCTTCAAGGCATCTTGTACAGACCATATGTCGTTCCGCAGCACCGAACCCAGGCCGTCGCGCGGATCATTCCAGAGGTATAATCTCCCTTCCATCGACGTCGATGATGACTTTAGGAGTTCGACATATGCAGTATCGGTGTATCCTGACACGATCATGTCGAAGCCCGAACGCAGCACGGAGGACAGCTGCAGAGGTGTTGCATTCTCCGGAATTTCGACGACGACCATGCCCTGTTTCTGATACGTCCACAAGACCATCATTGCGGTCAGTGTGTTTGAATGCGTGACGAGGACTCTGCGACCTTTACACCGCCGGACGTTGTTGAAAGTGTGCGCCCCTTGGGCGAGGATCGCAGTCACGATGCCTGGCAATGCGCGTACCACAGAGGTTGCATACTGCCCCAGATATGGCGAAAGATGAAGCGTCACCTCTTCGCGCACAGCAACGAACTCGACAAGGGGACCTTTCGATAGCGCAATCACCTGATGAGGATGATTGTTAGATGCGTTTGCCAGTCGTTGACTCCGGTTGCACTCAGTTCCAAGAATCCAAACGACCTGCGTCTCGTCAAATGCCTCTTGCACATCGACAAGAATACTGCCTTCGTGAGCTTCATCCGAAATGTCCGTATGATTGACATCTTCATCTTGAGAGGGCCGATCGAGCAGAGGTATCATTCGAGGTACCAGCATGTGACCATCCTCGGTGACGAAGATATCCAGTTCTTCACGCATATAGACCGGGATAGTCCGCAGATAACCTTCACGGGAGGTCTCGTCGTACGACGACGGGAAGACGACGACGTGCAGTGTCCATGACAGATACTCCAGCCGCAAAGCTCGGACAAGCCCCACCGCGGCGCCCCCGTCACGGCCCTGGGTCGTCAGTATCCAGACATCCAAACGGTCCGCAGAGTCCAAACCGCTGAAATCCCACTGCAGGTCCACCTCAACTCCTTGAGTATAGTGGAACACAAACGCTTCGTCGGGATCAAACATGGGAGCTTCCGAAGCGTCGACGACGTTTGTTGCAGCCTTCTTAGTCAGTATGGAAGACGATCCGTCCGGCGGAAGTAGGGTGCTTCGCAATGACGACCCCGCCATATGTAAGCCCTGTGAGGGCACAGGTGGCGCATGCGCCATGTGGCCATTCGCCGCTGGTGATTCTGGCTGTATCGTGCAAACCAGAGATCCTCCGGGGACGAGTAAGTGGCTGAGCCACGAGTTCTGAGTGCCGCCGTCCAGATGGAACGTAGAAATGATGTCGAAGTAACCGGGATACTCGATCCGAGGCCTGGAGAGATCAATGCCCAATTGTCGTATAGTTCCCTGCCGTGGATTGACGTCTATTGAAGCGCCTGTGTCCTTCTGTATGGAGATATCGAAGAAAAGGAAAGAAAATTCTTCGAGAACACGGATGAGGAGGGTGGTAAGTGAGGAGTCTAATCTCACTGTGAGATCATGCTTGGCCTACACTCGTACGACGTACCAGAGCCAAGGAGGAGAATTCGAACAACGCGTCTGCGACCTTCTGGTGCAAGTTCGCCGACAGCCTTCCGTAATGCGTCCGAGTGGTCGAGGCCCATGATTACTGATCGTTTCTCCATCTGCTACGATCCAGTCTCAGCATCGACATAAAAATCATGTATGCAGGCGGAAGGACCTACCTTGCAATGTTCGATGTTTCTGTATCCATTGTCGTAGTGAGAACCATTGGTTTTGATTGTACCCTTACTTTCAGTCAAGAGAGATACAAGAGGAGTCTGTAGCGCGACGTCGTATGGTATAAGGCTGTCTGGTGGTGGGTTAAATAGATGTTTTGCAACTTCTAGCCCCTGAAGAGTGCACACCGGGATGCCATCATCGTCCGCAATAATAATGTCGTAGTATATGGATGCTAATGAGCGTATTCGTCACTCATATATCCGCAATACGGAGATGCTAATACTTACATGGTGTCCACTGCCTCAGTGATGTATGGGCGTAGATATGCTCCGGAAAGAGATGCACCTGAGGACGACGATGTAGAATGACAGCATCAACGTGTGCGGGAAGGTAGTAGCTGTTCGGGTTATGATCTCCGTGGAACGGTCTGAACGATGTTATGTGCAGACAGGCATCCAAGATAGCTGGATGGAGCAAATACCGCCCATCACTGGAACGAGATCGTGAGCAAGATTGATGACGAGAGTGGAAAGAAGCGTACCGCCTTAACACCTCATCCATACCCTTGATTGACACCAGGGCCTCATGGTACCCATAGAAGACCTCTGTGACTCGACGAAAGGATGCACCGTATGCAGAGAAGTACGCAAGTGATCGATAGAACACTGCCAGCATGTTCTCAGTCATGGTACATGCGGTTGCTGCCACCACTTACGCACATTTTCCAATATAACCTTCACATCGCTGACGTATAGCGGGTATATCCAGCCGAGTATGAAGTGGCGGGGATTCGAACGATAGATGTCCACTCGCATGTATCCTCTCCGTCTATAAGCGGGGTTGTAACTCTGTTCATCTCCTAGTACATAGCCGCCCAACAGGAATGACATACCGGTGTAGTAGTATGATGGCCCGGCAATATCGACGTTTTCACTGCCCAGCAAAAACCATCACGGAAAACGTCAATTTTCGTTGGCCTCTCAGACGACAAAGACAGGATCGTTCGCATATCCACGTCCATCAGAACTGTAGCGCCAAATTCCAACGCCTAAAGCGGAACGTTAGGTCAGTCATGAACGATCATATTGCCCAGACCCACAGACCATCTCGATGAACCCCGCTGCCGGCATGATTGGCTCTCCTCTGATGACATGTTCCGCCAGCATCGGGTGCGTCTCTCTGTTCACTTTGAGGTAACGATGATTGAGGGGCCCATTGTGTGATTCTAATTGCTTCGCGCGACCCGGAGTCTCGGGATAGAGCGGAAATGTCTTTCTCTGGAAAGGATACTCCGGTAACGGAGTGCTAAGCTCGTAGCATGCGCACCCATTGAGCGCCGCGAAGTCGACAGAGTTATGGCCCGTGGAGGTAAGTTGTCCACATAGCTCTAGCAGATTACGACATTCCGTCGATGGGCGGCCTTGTTTCCGTCTACGGGTTGACGCGAATACAGCATTTGCATTATCGGTGATCTGTGAGACATAGGACGATAGGACAGGATGCGGAGAGATCTCGATCGTTGTTGCTGCAGACGAAAGGGCTGCCTCCTGGATCGCATGTGTGAATAACACAGGGTTCCGTGTGTTATTCCAGAAGTATTCGGCGTCGTAGGGTCCTTCAAAGAGCTCGCCGGTTGATGTGGAATATGTCACAACAGTTGGAATACGGCGTCCTGGGTAGCGGTCAAACAAGTCATGTAGCGTCTTGACGTACTCGTCGCGACAATGTTCCATCATTGATGAGTGTATCGGCACTCGGGTCCTGATCTTGCGACAGAAATAACCATGGACAAGAGCTAGCTCCGTAAATCGATCTATTGCTACCTCATGCCCAGAGATGGCAACTGCAGACGGAGCATTGTGACAAGCAATGTCCAGGACACACTCTTTGTCTTCCTTGCGAACCTGATCGATGAGCAGTGCAGCTTCATCCGGTCGGCACGACACGGCGGCCATTGTGGCGCCCATGTCTTCCATAGAGGAGAACACCCGTCCCCGCAGAACGGCTAGCTCGATGGCCATCGACTTCGGGGCAGCGCCTGAGGCATACAGAACTGCCGTTTCTCCAGCGGAGTGACCCATGACGGCGTCCGGTTTCACTCCCAAGTGCACCAACAAGTCAAAGAGCGCCATTTGAAACATAGCAATAGAAGGCAGGGTCAAAGATATCGGCCAGGTCCCGTCCATGACAGCGGTCGTCCCTGAGAAGAGACCGTGATCCTTGACCATGGACTTGCCCGTGACCCGCGCGAAAACAGCGTCCATATCAAGAATGCTCTTCCTGAAGACAGGAAACTTGTCGAAGAGCTCGCGACCCACTGCAAAACGGCGTCAGACTTTCCGGCAACATTTGTCATACGATGAAATAACGCACTATCAACGTGCTGTGGACCTTGACCCGAGAACAGGAACAGGATCGGAGGTTTTGTGCGCGGGCAATACTGAGGTGCTGAGAATGAGACGGCGTTCAAGGAGCCCTCCTCAGCCACAGCATAGGACCGCCAGGACATTTGCTTCGCGCGGCGACCCAAGACAGTTGACAAAGCATGCAAGTTAGCGGCGCCCGCGCTCAACAGGCCTTGTAGCGACTGTCCTATCGAGGCAGCACTCCGCGATGAGAGTCCACACGCCATGAGTACCGCCGGACCGGAGCTAGAGATCACCGAACGCTCGGGCAGAGGTACTATAGGAGGGCCTTCCAGTACGACGTGGCCGTTTGACCCGCCAATGCCTGAGCTTGCTATAGAGACTAATGGATTCGTCCCACTGCGACATGGCAACGGCGTGGCTCGTGTGGGGGCATGGAGCTTGTATCTTTCCCACTCGATTGCAGGGTTCAGCGTATGAAGGTTAGCAGCCGGTGGTATCGTGCCTGTCTTAAACACGGATACTACTTTGCATAGCGATGCCAGGAAGGCCACAATTTCGGTATGCCTAGCAAACGTTGAGTATAGTGTTTCAGTTCTCAGCAGCATGTGTGAACTTACCCAATGTTGCCTTTGACGCTCCCGACCAACAGCTCATCATCACGAGAGCACTCGGCACCAATCCAGTTCGCCTCGGTGGGGTCCCCCTTTGCGGTCCCTGTGAGGCGAGTCAGCAAATGATACTGTGGTATCAAAAAGGACACACCAGTTGCATGCATTTCAACATAGTCTACGTCATTGAAACTCCTGTTCGCTCGCATGAACGCCTGTCTCATCGCCGCACGCTGCGCCTCCGCCACTGGAGCGCCCGGAGGCGCTGAGCCCCCAGATGAGTTGATCGCTGTTCCCAGGACCTGCCATGTCTGTGAGGATAGGAAGCAGGTGCACCTATCTCAACATACCGTGGCGTAGATATGATCACGGTCTTGAAGGGCACGTTCAAGGGGTTTGAGCACGATAGCCACGCAGCCTTCTCCTCTGGAGAAGCTGGAACGCGAGCTGAGTCGGCTCATGCAAAAATGACACACAAACAAGACATACCCGTCTGCAGATGCATCGAAGGGCTTGCACTTCCCGTCTTTAGCTAGCAGAGAGCCCTGGCTGTATGTGAACCAGTCGATGAACCTATAGACAACCTCAGTACCAGTCTGAATAGCGCAGGAGAATACGTACCGGTGATTCAATTGACATCCAGCGACGACGGCGGCCTCGCATTCGCCCTGGGATATTGATTGAACAGCTAGATGAAATGCAGTGAGAGTTGAGCTGCATGCTGTATCAGTCGGCACAGATGGGCCGAGCAGGTCAAGATGGGTGGATATCCGATTGGCCACCATGGACGGGACTCCTGCGAATGAACCCCGTTCATCATATTCATCCTGGGAAATCGTCAGCATTATCGCCGCGCGAGGAAGATCGGACGTACAGGCTCAGTCACGGATGTCAAATCGAAGGCAGTCGCCGACGTGAAGCACCCGACGTTTCTAGATCGATAATCAATGCCCGAGTCGAGCAAGGCTAGAAACACATTCTCGAGGAGCCTTCTTGTTGCCGGAGTCATGCTGCGCGCATCCCTCGTTGATACTCCAAACTCGACGTTGTCGAATACGTCGATATCCTTCAGAAAGGCGCCAGTGTGGACATGTATCTCCCCGAGGTGCCGTCCAAGCCATCTTACAAAAAGAGGAGCCATGAAATTTCGGCGTTACATATCAAATGAAGTCGGACGTACGCTTCTGCATTGAGACGACTCTTGGGCATATGTTGATACGTGTCAGCCCCGTCAAGTAGGAGTTGGAAGAAAGCATCACGGTCGAGATTCTTTGGTGCATGCTTCCCGCTGGGAAGCTCCACCGAGACGCCGACCTGCGAAGTTCAATTACAAGAAGGGGTGGATGGAGGGAGACTGACTCACAATGGCGATTGAGGTCATGGGTAAGAGTGAGTGATGAATTTGATGAATCTACTTCTATATACTGCACTGTGATGTGATGCACGACAGCTCCCGAAGGGGCTTCTGCCCCATCTAATCACTCTGTATAAGTACAGATCCGCGCCGCTCAACCTTATCCATGGAACTATATTAGCGTAGACAGGAGACACCTTGTTAACATCGCGACAGTCTTCTGACACGGGAAAAATGGCAAGTTTGAGCAAGAACGCAGCTAAAAGACGAGAACTCCCAGCGAGACTCATCTCGAAACACATGCGACTCGGACCAACTTGTCAGCAGTGCTTCGACAGCGCCCGCGACACCCGACGAGACCGCTATTGAGCATGAGCAGAAAACTGATTGACACAACTTGTCGGATGCGTTTGTGCGAGTCGAGTTCGCATATCGCCCCATTCATGGCCAAATTGATATATGCTACGTATACGAATCAGCATGTGCCTCTGGCTCGAACTAACAATAGTGCGCGGTAGTAGCCCTACCAATTTTGAACTCCCTGGGATCTAAGGATACGGTTCGGAAGCAGTGACCGCAACCTCGTCAAGCGCTCACAAGCAGAGAAACTTTACGCATTGCAGCAAACAAGGGAAAGGAATGTTGGTGTATTGCGTGTAGCGCGGTGACGCGGGTCGACGAGGGAACACCGGGGAGGGTGGCCCTAGATCTGAGATCTAAGACCCTGTCAGCGTTCGCATAACTATTACATAAGCAGCGCTTCATAGTCGTATGCTTTCGTCACACTGCTTAATGTAAAGTCACACTGTTGTCCTTCCCTCTTCATCATAACACTGCACATGACGGAGTAGACACAGTGCAAGAGCAGTCCATCTTGGAGTTAGCGCTATAATTCGGGGGTTGATAAGTTTGACTGATAACAAACTCAGAAGTCGACGCCCCCGGGCCCCGGCCGCCTCTCCGACTCGGAGACAGGAGTGATCAAGGAGTGATCACACATTTGATCTCTGCGGTAGACATCAGTAACGGGGCCTAGATATCTAGGCCCCGTTAGATAAGTATCAGTGTCACTCAAGGGGCGGCAGGTATTTAATTTTTGTACACAATGCCAGCTTTTTCAGGATTTCTGCCATCCTGACCCTACCACCCCCCCACCCCCGGTAATTTTTATTTGAGAAAGCGGACGAAAGCTTGCGACCACCCCCCCTACCCCCATTTCACTGAAAAAAGTGCATAATTTCGGTAAAAAAAACCGGCAACCGCAAGCCTCTGAGATTGCCATGAGCTGACATGACTATGTACATGTTACCCTTCTACTCTTTCCTCCCCTTCTTCTTCGGCCTCACATCTACTAGCTCTGCACCTTGTTTCTTTATTTTCCCCTTCCCACCAGACTGCCCTGCCATCTCCTTTGCCTCTGAGACACCCTTCTCCTTTGCATTGTTTTTGCCTTTTTCCAGTCCGCAGTAAATATGTTCATTGCATGACAGAGTCGATGTTGTCTTTCGCGCTGGCAGTGATTGGAGCTTTGCTGCTATGTGATTCTGCATGTTGTATGAGCAGAATACAATATCGTCATCAATATTATTGCCACACTGTAGCGGCCGATTTGCTTCACAGATCTTGTGTATCACGGGGCGGTTCGTGCTTGGGTTGGAACTGCTGCCGAGGCAATGTTGAACTGACTGAAGAGGCGACAGTCTGAAGAGGCTCAAAGAGTGGAGACCTACTTTTCAGGTTCCTGTCCAGCCACATAAGCCACATGGTAATTTGCCAACCTGTATGAATCACATAGTAGTACATTGAGCAAGACTTGAACATAGTGCTTGGTTCAATGGTTGCTTACCTGCATCTTGAGCTTTTTTGGATCTGTAGTGAGAGCAACTTGGCGAGTATGTGTGTGCCAATGTGGTCACACATCTTCTTCAGACTGACCTCTTCATCAAAGTAGAAGCAATTAGCACATTCCTGTTCTGGCCTGGATTGTGCCAGCAGTGGCAGGCTGACTCTGAGTGGTTAGATACAATTGAACACAGTCAAGACATACAAGTGGAAATATAATCATTAGGTTGCAAGATGGGTGCTTGGTCGCATGCTTGTGTACCATAAGAGTGACATCGCACTACAACGTCAGCGGTAATCGCGCCCTAGCTCGAGCCTGTTATGCGATCTGAACCCTCGGCAGACCTCGGTCCGGGTCAGCGCTTGACCTCACCTGCCTTATAAGGGAGGGTTGCTGCTTATTCTTGGCTATTGCAGGTTTTTTCGTCGGACGCAGGTCAAGGCCTGACCACCCCCCCTCCCCCGGGGGCATTGTGTACCCGATCTGCCGATCTGCTGCCCCTTGGTGTCACTGCTACGGGATTTTAATAAGGTCCTATATCGGCTTCACCTTGGGCGTTCCCCCTGTAGCTGCAGCTGCCTAGCCATGACTGGATGCAGTAAAAGCATGAAGGCTATAGTGACCCTGGGGAATGGACGCTTCGACCTGAAGGACATTCCTGTACCACCGATCTCAGCGGGTGACATTTTAGTCAAAGTGGCTGCAGTTTCACAGAACCCTGTAGACTGTAATTATTTCCGGCTCGTTAGATTTACGCTCCTTGACGCATACGAATGTCACAGGGAAAACCGCCCTACTGCATCAGAAGTCCGACAACGTACTAGGGTGTGATTTTGCGGGCACTGTGGCAGAAGTTGGTCCCGAGGTTCCCAGTACAATGAGACGCGTAGGAGAACGCGTAGCCGGATTTATACAAGGCGGTATGTGATCCCTGTATATCCCAGAACGAAACTGTCAGACTGAAGCACGCATCCTAGGCGTAGCTCCCAACGGTGCTTTTGCTGAATATGTTGTCATACAAGCCGTCCTGGCCATCCCTCTTCCTGACTCTGTCTCTTTCGAGGAAGGGGCGCAGCTCGGCATAGCCTGTTTCACGGCTTGCCTTACCCTGTACCAGTATCTCAAGTTTCCTACGCCTGACTGCCCCGCCAAAGTACCTACTCCGGTGCTTATCTGGTCGGGCACGTCAGCAACAGGTCAGTACGCTATTCAGTTTGCAAAGCTGAGTGGACTCCGGGTCTTCACGACGGCATCGCCGAAGCATTTCGAGTTCGTGAAGGCGCTCGGGGCGGATGAGGTTTTTGATTACGCGGACTCGAGGACCCCCAGGAAGATATTCGCGAGTACCAGCGGCACGCTTCGACACGCCATGGACTGTATCAGTCAAGACAGAACCCCAAACCAAGTGAGCACATCGCTGAGCAAGGAGGGCGGCACCATCGCGACACTGCTGCCTTACACGAGCAGAACAAAAGGCGTGAAGACGGTGTCGATCTTGGCCTACACCATCTTCGGTAAGGTGTGTCTACCATTGGGTTCTCGATACGCGTGCGTCTTTATTGAAGATGGCGAGCCGGCCTACTAGGACATTAGCTTTCCGTACACTCAGCCCGCAGTGGCAGAAGATCATGCAAGTGGTATCCAGTATGCAAAGCTAATTTCGAAGCTCCTATCTGAGGGCAAGCTCAAACCCATTCCAATCAAAATGTTCCCCAATGGATTGCAAGGCGTCCAGGACGGTTTCGAATACATGCGAGCGGGAGAAGTGATACTATTTTCCCCAACGTCGGTTCATCTGTCTGACACTTGCTGGCAAGGTCCATGCGGAAAAGATCACCTACCGGGTCTCGGACACTCCGGGCGTGGATCCGTGACTCGCAGAGATCTTAAGCTCAGGTGGAACTGATTGACCTACTCGTGCGGTCCGCGGATTGACATTCACTGCTGCGGCAACGGCACGCTGCACGTTTCAATAACGCACAGCCAGTAGGGGTTGGATGGACATGCTTGCTATGTAAGATGTGGGATTTCGCACGATATCCGACGATGGACATCTCGCAAGATGCATTGTGGAGTGCGATGTACAGTATGAGACGTTCGAAACGCTGCAGCAAAGCACTCACCCGAGCGGCTCCAACGGGGATATCAGAAGAGGCTACATTTGACTACTGCTACTGCGGTATGCCCGCGTGGGGACTATATGCCGGCCAATGGAACCGATGATCAGCGTCAGCTTCCCTCGCTGACCTATACATGCAGTATTCCCACATCCATGGGAAACCCTGGTATGTTCCTATCAAGCAGCATGGTAATCTGTGAGCTTCCATGTCATGTCCGATTCGCACTTGTCGTGTGATGATCCTGTCATTGGGGTTTCAGTTGCTAAGTACGACGAGATACGGTCGTTCCTTTTGTTCATGGAGGCAATGTCAAATCTGTCAGAGAATTTATGCCAATCACAGTATTATACATTCTCCGTTCTCCCCGCTGTGGTTGATACGAACGACAACTATACAAGTGTGATAAATAAGAGGTTGTATGGACCCCAATATCGGCGTGCCGTCGTACGTTAGAGAGACGAATAGAGCTACTTAGTGTCCATCTCGATCTCTTCAAAAACCAGAATGGTTGGTGGTTGTGTGCCAACGTGCATATTGCCTCGTGGACGGGGGCCCGCGTCATACTTCGACCAATGCCGTCTTGAGCCGTTCTCAACTTGTTTAATCATGAGGAAGAGACGATAACTCAGGACACCATCCAATGCCCATGTTACTCTGACGATATCGTGAACAATGTGCATCTGTACTCTACGCAACAGAGATTACTCACGGAGGCATAAGTAACGTGTCCGCGGACTAAGGGCTTGTGAGTGCATCGTTGCCTAGAGAAGGAATGCTCTACTCACCGATCCGGATATAGTTGCCAACAATCTGGACAATCGTAGAACTGATTAAGTGTTAGCGAGATACCACACGAGCCACGAATGGTCCATACGGAGGAATGCCTAGGTATCACGATTCGTGAGCCGTCGATGAAGGGAACCATAGGACACTTCCGACGTACGAGGAATGTATAGAACCCTTGCTTGTACAAGATACCAATGATAGCTGTATTGGGTCTACGCGGGGTCATTAGGGAGCTTAAAGTCACCATCGCTAGTGCGACAAGATCGAACGCGACCTGCAAGAAAATGAGACGTGTATGGAAGATGGTATCTTTACGACACGTACCATTCCTCCCCATGAGCCAACAAGATACCAAGTCTTATAAGGGAATACGCACGTCGCGATCGAATACTTGGCGGAGACTACCACGTATTCAACTTCAGCTGTAAGTAGGGTCGCTTATTGGTTCTGGCATCGATATCCAATCTCAGTGTGCCATACCTGTTAGCTGCTTCAGGACGTATCCGTCGGACACAATGGTCGCGGTCATGCATATGACGAAGGCTGTCCCAAGGACATACTTGATAAACCTGCGGTCATCCCATATTCGGTATAGTCGGAACAGAATGTACGCTATCAACTATAAGTCAATGTGCAATCAGAGTATGCTAGAAGCATCTGGCCTCACAGTGTACTGATGCGTTGCTGAAGAGACCATAAACAACGGCGAAAATCGTAAAGGAGGCACACCTGTAGCCAATGTCTGAATGCGGGGGCTCAAGCACAGTGTGCATGTCGTAGCTTACCTCTGAAGTCTCGCAGACAACTATATTAGCGACGGTATCAAGACCAAGCTCTAACGCTCACCTGCCTATCCATAGGAGAGGCCCCGCCTAGGACTATGATGAAACAGTCGGTGAAGCCGATCCAGAGGAGACATAGCATAATAAAAGCAGCGTACCAACTGCAATATACATTAGACCTGCTTCTCTCAGATATATGTCGAAAAGTACGCATGCTGCCAGGAAGACAGGCGGTTCTTGCCAGACATATTGAATTTCTTTGGGTAGGTTGAGGAGATGATCATAGAGGACGAGAGTTATCCCAACGCCTGCATCATTATTGTAAGCATAGATAGCGCGGTACTGGAAGGAGCAAAAAGTCTCGCCTGAGAGGTACTTGGTAGCCTCAAGGGAGCGGAGGTCGCTCAGGGATACTGACATTGGCGCGCGTAGGCCCGCTAACGATTTGTTCCCGTTGCTGCGTTGCATTACTTATAAGCGAACTCTGTGCGAAGCGCCATTTGGTCTCGTCCCCATCCGTGAGGAGAGTCGCACCCCACCACCGCACTCACCTCTACGTCTGGGACATTTTGATAGGGGAACCCCCCACTGCTCTCATCAGTGCTTATCGGCTGATATCAGCCCCAAATCAGGTGATGTAA
>KV429126.1:38596-86813 GCA_001632345.1 Daedalea quercina L-15889
AGTGAGGTGGTAATAGACAAGGATCAACCATCTCAATCCGGCCACTCCTCTCTCCCTCGGCACTTGCCGGGTGGCGGTGACGCGCTCTCCTTACATGCGAATTTCTTCGGAAGTTTGGGGTCTCTAAAATGCATATGTTTGCTCTCGCATGCTCCGTTCACACTTTATCCTCGAGCCGCAGTGACTGAGGACTTTGTCAAAACCTTTATTCTCCCATATACAGTCCTTGCGAGCTCGGGTAGCCAGCGCAGGCGCTTCCGGGCCGGAGTCAGTCAACATGACACATCGAAGCCCAACATGCATTCTCGAACATAAAGTCAAACCTCTGTGTGAACCCCAACCCATCAGCTTGATGTCCTGTGCTCTCTTAACGGAGGCAGAGGCAGAGAACAGATGTGAAGGTTTTCGTGGTTCGGTGCCACGGTTGTGGCCTTCCGTAAATGGGTACAGATCTCACTAGGTAATCTACAATTACAAATTGATTCGAGGCCGTCGCCGAGGTGTGACCGTTACATCACCTGATTTGGGGCTGATATCAGCCGATAAGCACTGATGAGAGCAGTGGGGGGTTCCCCTATCAAAATGTCCCAGACGTAGAGGTGAGTGCGGTGGTGGGGTGCGACTCTCCTCACGGATGGGGACGAGACCACCATTCCGTAAAGGAAGCCGGATGTATGGCACTGCAGCGCGTCGCCTGGTCACGATGGCGCTGCACTGGGTAGCGTGTGGATTCCCACTGGACTGATGATATTCTGTCGCTCGAGCGGACACTGGTGTGCATTGACAGACATGATGCTGCAGCATAGCGGCCTCTAGCTGAGAGAGGATTCCGCTGATATCACCACCTATCAGGCAGTCTTCCTCTTCGCGGAGAAGCAGGACAAATGGGGAGGAGTGAGTCCTCGCGCGGGGCATCAATGTCAAATACATGACGCCCAATTAAAACTCCAAGGTACGAGACCAGGAGGGAGACGTGCTTGCGGACCTAGGTATGCTATCGTGGCAAAAGCAAACGTGATGTAAAGACGTCAGTAGTACCTCCGAGTCATTGTGAAATTGTGAACACTCGAGATTTGATCACTAGTGGCGCCATGACCGCGACCGGGATCCCGGATGAACGTGAGTAAGGACGACGAATTGCTATCTATACGAAGCTCAATTGTAAGATGCTTCCAGGTAGATAAGCCAAACAACTTCGTTTAGGCTCAGCTTCGACTGCGCATTTGCTCTCCAAGTCTATTTCCAACGGTTTACTTACTGGCATGATAACCGAGCCACCTTCTCAGATCCCAGGCCGCGAGGCCTGAGACGTCTATAACATGGTTAGCATGAACTTGTGGTGCGCTCTCATATTACGCTCAGGTCGTCAACTGTGGATGTCCGCACTTCGACTTAGGCCCCGTGCTGCACTACCGAATTTGTAGAGTGAAAGTGATCATCAAGGATCCTAGGGTTCTTCTTTCGGAGGACGTGCGAGGTTGTGTATGTCACATCGGCCTGATCACAGAATGTGGACTTATCACCGTCCTTATGTGAATGGAAACATATGCAAACCAGCAACATGATATAACTTACTCGCAACATCACCATTTGGCCTTCAAGCTTCAACGTACAACGCCGGAAGATCCACATGTCTCGATAGCCGACAAGGGTGGTTGTGCACTGTACCCTGGTACCGGGAGCTGGAAACATGATAGTGAGTCTACTTCAGTTCCAGTGAACGCGCGTCGCACCTTGTCGGATAGCCTGCTGCGACGTCCTGATCGCGTAACATCGACTTCTGTCATACTCCATGTGAGGCCCGGCCATTGATACATGCTGTGCCTATAGGAAAATCAATAGGTACGCAACTCGGCCAATGTATCGTACAGACGGGGCTCTGTGAGGTCAAAGACTACCAGGTGGCCAGTTACTCGGTGATATTGAGCCATGCGGCTTCACCGTAACGCACTATCATTGCATGATAAGTGCAGCGACCTTGAATTACTTCACGGCGCGTTGAGAGTTGGCGTCGAGCAACATGTACTGTATGTGTAATTAAGCAAGACAGAAAGTAAGATAGTCCAGATATATCCACTCCTTCTGAGTCGGAGCCCTGTACATGCGTGTCGAACACTGGTGGTCGATTGAAAATGTTTGAAACGGCCGTGGGCTGATCTCGGGCCAATTTGCGCTGAGCGCCAATGATGATGCAATCCTCTCACAGCACGACCATCTGACTATGACGAACCAGTAATCCTAAATCAAGTATGTAGTACTGTCGCGAATGGTTTGCTGCACGTTAGCAGTTTCTCCAACCTTCTGACAGGATCTCGAAAGAGAGTATGGCCTTCCTTAGGTCTTTGCTATACTTCATCGTACTTGCTCTCGCGAGCATCTCACTTTCTGGCGTGTAGACAGTGGCACCTCCGCGGACGCTCCTCCCCAGCCGTCAGTTCCGATCAGCCGTGTCGACATTAAATCTGAGTATCAAGCGGGCATATTTATGTTACATACTTGGCATGAAAACCTGTCCAGGCGGAGGTTGACACTGTTTAGATCGAGCCGGAACCTACTAACAGCATCCAGATTCTACTGACGACAACTTCAAGGTGTACATATCATCTCGCTGCCGTGTCAAGTCATAGCCCCAATATCACTGGGTGCTGGGTACACATAATGATGTAATCAGAACAGCGATGTATTGTACACTGTTCACCATGACTTCCTGACGATTGTACCAGCATTATGTATTTGAGGTTCTGCGGGCAATCCCGACTTTGCACACCACAGGCTTCCTCAAGAACCCCTCCTTGGTTTCGAGCTGACAGAAAGTGGTCAAAACCTTAGGCCACAACAAACCAACAAGCGACCGCACCTTCTGATTGAGCTCTTCCAAAACAAAACAGTATCGGCGGAATACAGAGGCGACAATAATGAACAACTCCATAACGGCAAGACTGCGCCCAATACAGCCCCTATACGTTTGGTGAGAAAAGTGCAGACGTGCAGCGTCGCATTGTATCGTACCTGGGTCCGAAAGAGAAAGGGTTGAAGGCTTTCTGCAGCTCATTCTTATCCTGTTCCAACCACCTCTCCGGTCGAAATCTATCAGCATCTCTTCCCCATACCTCTTCATTTCGGTGAACAGTGTACGTCGGCGCGGACAATATCGTTCCCTCCGAGAAGAATCGCCCACAGACTGTCAGCCCTCCAGCAGATACTTCGCGTGGCAGGCCAATGCCCGAGGTCGAATGCATACGGAGGCCCTCATTGATCACCGCTTCGAGGTATGGCAAACGCTTCACTTGCTCGTAGGTAACAACCGAATCGTCGATGCCGCCCAGACTCACGTCCAACTCGTATTGAAGCTTCCGCTGGACGTCGGGGTTGGCTGCTAGGTAATAGGCGATAGCACATGAGGAGCTTCAACGCAGTCCAATAACATCAGTAAGTAGCGGAAACGTAAACAGAGACAACGTACTTCGAGGTGGTGTCCGATCCGGCAATAAGCTGCGTCAATGCATCAGCAGTGAGTTCCCTTGCACTCAGTGGCCTGCCATCTTCGTCCTTCCCCTGCTGAAGCTTTGACAGTAAGTCTGTCCTTTCCGTTGGCGCAGCCAGTCGTTTCGAGATCGCTGCGATAGCCATCCCCGCCAACATCTCCACTGAAGTGTTTCCGCGGCGATACCAGGGCACCCACCGGATCAGCCATGGTCGCCAGCTCGGCGGTAGCACGCCGATCGACGCGGAGTATTCGCCACGTTCATTGATTATCTTCACGGCAGGGCAGTGTGTAATCTCAGGCATGCCCTTCTCCGAACTCCCGTACGAGGCCATTGCAGCCTCTTGGGAGATGGCGACCGGTGCGGTGTCAGCGCAGGCTTCGAGCATGCCAAAGGGCGCCCCGAATGCTAAGTCGCCTGAAGAAGACGAGCAAGCGTCAGTATACGGCTGATTGCGTGGAACAGGCACAGTCCATCTACATACCGATGATGTCGAAGGCAAGATAATTAAACCACGGCAAACAATCCATCCAGAGTCGACCTCCCTCGCCTCGCCACCCCTCGCCTTCCTTCCCCTCGAGACCCTTGGCCCCCAACTCACACAGCCTGTCCCACTGTGTGAAGAGGGCGCTGACATGCACGCGCGTGTACGGCTCAAACTCGAGCACGCTCTTCTGCGAGAAGACGTGCGCGACGACCTTGCGCTTGCGTGTGTGGTCTGCGCGGGAACGCGTGTTGAACAGCCCGCGCGTGATGGACACGAACGCATCGTAAAAGTTCGACTTCGTAGCGCCGTTTCCATGTGCGTAGACATCTTGGATCGCTGCCGGGTCGCTGATTGACAGATGGTTAGGCGCGAGCCTGACGAAGGTACCTGCAAAATGGCGAGCAGAGCCTCGGTAAGCGCAAGATTCTACACAGGAGCGAAGGGGCGCACCATATTTCTTGTGTAGCTCGTGAACGGTTTCGGAACGGTGTCCCTGCGCGGCTACCCGTCCTAGCCAAACATCCGAGAATTTTGCCAGGAGAGGGCCAGGATAGGAGCAAAGTGCGTGAGGATCCCTGAGGTAAGGCACAAGGTGAATCAGGCATGCAGCGAGGAGAAGCAGAAGGATCACTGAGACTATGGTTGTCGCGCTCATTGTGCCGATAATGGGGATATGTGAGCGAACTCAAGCACAAACGGCCGATGTGTTCATGTTGCGCCTCAGTTATAACGACCGCTTGGCATATACGGTGCCTAAACAACCTTCGTAAGGCTGAACCCTATGCCGCGACAGCAAAGCTTCTGTATTCAGTTGTCCAAATATGGTCATGCGTTGAGACTACCAACACACCTTGCAAGGCAAGGTCTTTCCCTATAGGACTCAATTTGGAGAATGTTTCAGCTGACTGGCCTTCATTCGTGCCGTGTTGCTCACGTGAATGGCAGCTGCTATACCGCCCCTAGGCATGAGTAAAGCATGGGTATCCGATGTCTACTTCGCGAATGCACGCATGTAGTAGTCCAAGTCTGGAATGTGGAGAAGGTGCAACATCACGTCACTGGACGCGCCACGAAATCTGACATGGACTGGGACTGGGAGATCATCATAAGCATATATGTAACCAGAACTGACGAGACGAAAAGCTTACGAACAGGAATACCGTAAGTTATATGCAATGATAGCCGTGCGTTCTTGATACTGAGCTGCCCCTGAATCAAGTTGTGTGACACTCCAGACAGCAAATGCTCGACCTCGATAGCCAGTGAGAGCATAGGACCAGCTCCAAATTGCATCTTTGGGACAAGGTTTGCGTGCCGAGAGGAAGAGCTCGGTGAAAAGAGTTTCTAGAGTTATAGCAATAAGTTATACCCGCAGCTCGCACGATCGTGACCTATGAGCGCGTGGCAACCTCAGAAGCCAGCGGCTCTTCCTTGGGTCAGGAGGTGACCCCATCCTAGTATTCCGTGTCCCCGACCATTCACTACGTATATAGTTACATCAGCTTTGAAATGAGCAGCCAGTGTACGCACTGACTCGAGCGCCAACATCAAGGCTGAGATGTACGCTTGGGATTATTCGCAGTGCTCTGACTCAGTTCTGGTAAACTTGACATTGCCTAGTCTCGGAAGTCTAGATTATAGATAGCTGCATGCGATATCTTACGCGCATTTGCACTTACCCTGGTGACTTCAGCCCGCGGCTGCGGCTCCAGCTCTAGGCTCCTCTCCCTTCTCTACTCCCAACCAGTCCCACCGATCGGGCTGAGCCTGAAATTATGGTTGAAGCATTGTGAAGCAACCTTTATGAAGCGCCTAGGTCGCAGCGATACTCACGGTCTGCACCAGAGGATGGGTATGAGGAACGGTTGTCAGCCTCAATCCGATATCAGCAACTCGATCCTTACTAGGACATGCGACACTTAAGGAGAGAAGATCACGGGTTTGTGACCATCCGCGACGCGCCTGTGGCAGACCGTGGCCGCGGTTGTGGCGTCGACGACCTGCGTTCTTCCACCATTCCTCCTCATGCAAGTTCTGCTTTCATCCAACGTAAACTCAGTATAATGTAATGACCAGTGCGCCAACGTGATTTGGAGAGTTGTACCGGGTTAAGCGGTAGATTCCATATACATGCTCAACGGAACCATTCGAATTCTAGGCTCGCCCCCAAGTCGAGCGGTACGTTCCGTGAAAATTCCGAAAGGCTGACAGCCCAGAATGGACGAAAAGGCGTACTGACTCTAAAGACGGGTTCACGCCACCTCTATCGCACAGCAGCATGATCACAGGCCACGCAATACAAGGCTGTCGCGACGCCTAGAGATCCCATGAGGACACCGCCCGTAGCGTGATACATGCGTCTTCTAGGGCGGTGATTATCGATAAGGGTGAGTGGACCAGCGTTTTCCCAAATTGAGAACAAGGGCTCGAGTCAGAATGGCTGACAATAGGTGCGGCTGGCTGTTTGTCAGGAACAAATATGGATCCACGCATAGGCGTATAAGACGCGAGCTGGACGCGCCTCCGTCCCCCATCCCTCTTGACTTTCGACTGTCATGTAAGCCCCGCTCCCTCCTCCAGTCCTCTGTCATTCGCGACTTCGCCGTCGCTCTGCTCGACATCATGGCGCGCAAGTTCGACCTCCATGACTGCACGCCACACATTGCCAAAATGGGTATGTTCAGTCGGTGAACTCAACTGAAGCACTAACCGATGTCATTCCTATTTTACTGTTTCACCTGTCGCCATAATGCTACGCTACATGTGTGCCACGACTGAATGTGTCACCACTGACCAAAGCGAGAAGGTCTCGGTGCGTGGTCATCTTGGGTGAATAGCAAAGTAAGTTCGTGCTGCACTGGAGTAGAGGCACGGGCTGACGTGTCGTCGTAGACTGTGCGTCAAGACGTCATCTGGGCCTAGAAGTGCAAGATCAGCAACCTATATGCGTGCCTCAATACTTTGTGCGGCCTACGTGAAGCCAAATCCCTGCAACGGGTTCAAGGAGATATGCCGACCGTTCCAAACCGAAGTCCCGCGAGGGCACGCCCGTACGTCGGACCGCTGGCTACGGAAGTCCAGTCTACGGTTTCCTGTATTCGCAGGGGCCTAGGCCCACTACTCGCATTGTCGAGTAGCTGGAAGCGTCCGTATTGAGACGTGTGCTATAACTGTCGGGAGCGCTCTACCGTGCGGTCACAGCGACAGTAAGCACAATCTATACGGGGACAAGCCCGCCATTGACTGGTCTACCGCCGAGTACTCGGGGGACCACGAGGCAAGTCAGTGCGTCACGTATGGGTGAGATGGCATGACCAAGGTGAGTGCTTGCTGTGATTGTTAACGTTAATGTCCACCGACCCTTTCCCTAGGCCATGTCTCGATATCGAGGATCCTCGTGATCCACGATGAGCGCATCGGAAACCCTCAGAGAAGTCCCACTGGGCACAACAGACCCTGGTACGTCGAGTCTGCGCGAAAGGAGTCCAGCTCCCGGCTTGAGGTGGCCCGCCGCTATCGCGTGGCGGGTTGCTGGGAGCGCCGTGCCGACGACCGTCAGTGCGCGGCCAGCAATGGGCACTCTTGTTGCCATTGACGCGTCCACGGGTCAAAATGTCGATGATGCACGTGGATGTCCTCCGCCGGTGTATGCCCACCTTGTCAGGTAGCACCGTTGTTGGCTAGTGCAGGCCCGTGCCGGGAGGAGGGGCGTCGCCCAGCATATATGGGTGGCGCTCCTGGCGAAGGTGCAATGTGAGTAATTTTGTACTGAAACCATTGAATTTCACTGACTCTCGTTGTGTAGGAATACCGGAGCCGAACGTCAAGAGCACGAACTAGCCGTGCCAAATCCTCAGGCGCCCCACACGGGCAGGAATCATTCCGGTACGTTCTCTGTGCGCGAACGGACCCAGTCTCTAGCGATCTGAGGTAGCCCGCCAATATGACGGGCTGCTGGAGGCGCTGTACCGCCAACTATTGATGACTTCAGCGCGTAGCCAGCGATGTGGCATCGTTCCCATTGACGTACGCACGAGTCATTGTATGTCGGCGTGTACTGGGATCCCCGCCGCCGGCGCATACTCGCTTTGTCGAGCTACCGTAGTCGGCTAGTGCACTTCCGTACCCGGAAGAGGGGCGCCGCTGCGATGTATGAATCTCTGGAGAGGGTGTATCGTAGGTGCTCGCTGAACTTTCGGAGTCGTCGCTAACCTTTGCTGCAGGATCACCCGAGCCGAACGTCAAGTCAATAGACGCTGCGCCCCAACGGGCGATGGCTCAAGCTCGTGCTCGTCGCGAACCAACCTGCTGTCGGCCGTCCACTCGGGCGTCCGGCAGCACGGGGGTATGAGTGGGTATGAGGCCTGAGCATCTTCAACCGGCATCTTCGCCTGTGATGCAGTGATGGTTGCCGAGCCCCACAGTTCTCCTTGACAGGATTTCGTGCATTAATGCGCTTACCTCCGGGGGGAAACGAGCATCGACTCGTTGTAGCCTGTAGTTGGCCCTCCGACTCCTTGGAATAGAACCGTATGGTTCGGCGGCTGGCCTCTTCGTGGCCCAGGGAGACTAGTATCTGCACCTCAGGGAAGCTAACAGGCCGTTCGCCACACACTGAGTGAGCTGTTGATGTGACGTCGTCGAGCGGGGGAACCTCAGCGTGTAGCCATCTCATGTATAGACATGCTCGAGCACTGTAATACGAGATGCCATGAGTGATGATCAAACGCGCGGGGACGTTTGATGCGCCTAGGATGTCCTGTTTCGTTATTAGGAATGGTTCTGGGAATAAAGATCCATGTTACGCGCCTGCTTTGAGACTGACCGATGGCGGCTTGAGCGGTCAGGTTGTGGCTCCGTTGGAGGCGCGATCGTCGAGCGAGCAGCGGGGTCGACTGGAAGAGGGACGACTCTTTTGCCTGATCTAGACATGATTTGTTTGGCAGAGATGCAGACAGGAAGGTAGAAGTAACGATAGTCGTAGTGGATAGCCTACTTACTTAAGAATGCGCTCGCAGAGAAGAGTTGAACCATTGAACAGGTCATTACGTGAAAATCACATGTGAAAGTTGAGCCGCTGCGTGCGACGCGTGACGTCACTTCGTGTCTCACCAATACTTCGCGAGTAGTACTCATCCTCACAGCGCGCACCATCCGCAGAGGCCTCTCTCCATCCCCCGGTCACTACTTTTTTTCAAAGACACATCGACCGCCAGGCAAAAGCTGGATCTCAAACATGGAGAACCCTGCGGCAGAGCTTGAGGACGTGATCCTCGCTGTTACCGCCTCGCTCAACCCGGAAGTTCAGAAGGCCGCCATCTATCGGTACGTCGCTCACCCCTTCTGCACGGGCGCTGTCACTTTCAATCCGCAATGCCTCTCCTGACAACTCTCCGACATCTTTGCAGGTATTTCGCGCCCGACGTCTCCTTCCGCCACCCCCTCTGCACCGTGCCCTCCTCCACCCAGCCTACGACAGTCTTCCCGCCCTCGCAGTCCTCCCCCGTCCTCCACACCTACCCGCTCCCGCTCCCCCTTCCCTTCTTTAAGGGCCTCCCGGCGTTCGTCGCGCGCCTGCTCACGCCGACGGGCCTCGCGACCTCGTCGAGCCGCGAGACGGTCCTGCGCGTGTACCAGTGGTACCGCGTGCTGAGCCCGCGCCTGCGCGTGCAGGTGAAGAAAGTCGTGTACGACGAGCCGCGGAAGGAGGCGTACGCCGAGGTCGTGCAGAGGTTCCACATCCGCTGGAACGTGTTCATGCCCGCCGCGGAGTCGAGGTGCGTTCCCCTGGCACTGGACATCTCGCGACGCTGGGACGTTCAATGACGGCGGGCCCCGGTAGGCTGATCACGCACATCACGCTGCGCGAGCTGCCGTACGCGACGCCCGCGGGGAAACCGCTCTACGTGATCGCCGCGCAGGAGGACTTCTACCACCCCGAGGACCTGCTGTCGTTCGGCGCGCCGCTGCTCGTGCCCTTCCTCACCGCGGCCCTCCTCCTCAGCACATGGGCGTGCGTCGTCGGTGCATGGCTCGGCGGACTCGCCGGTACGTTCTCGGTGCACTCTTCCCGTGCTTCTGGGTGCTGACGGACGTGGTGCCTCTGCAGGGTACTGGACCGTGAGACCAGGCGAGGGCGGGAAGGGCGTAGAGCTGCAGCCTGGGAGAGAGCACCTGCCTCCGCCGGACAAGGAAGAGATCTCGTACGCGGATAAGGCGAAGCAGGCGATCGTGAACGGGGAGAGGGGGGAAGGCGAGGCGGAGGCGGAGGCAGAGAGTCCGGTAGCGGGACGCGTGAAGGAAGAGTGGCCGACGCCGGTTGATGCGTCCGAGCCAGTATACTACGAGGAGTGATGTGCAGTGACCGCGCCGACGTACTTGTGTATCCGTATCCATATGAACCCGTGCATCTCTATACTGATTGTGTACTTGTTCGAGTTTTCATTTCAGAGTGTAGTGTGTATTTTCTTCATCTGTTACGACCGTGTTTGAAGTTTGCTATTGAGTTATTGATTTACTTAAGTAACTTGTGATGGCGCTCGAATTGTATGTACCGACACTGATTTATGCACGCCTGGGCGGGCATCCAGCGGTCTGACGCACTGCGTCTTACATTTTTTGGCAAAGCTCCTTCCCGATCTGTCTTCGCGGTGTATAAATATAAGGCTCTGTGTCTCCTCGCAGCCATGAACTCCTCCTTCGGTTCCTGTGCCACCGTCGCCACACCGTGTGACTGTAACATACAATCCCTCTGCGCGGGTGAGAGGTGAGGAATTCAAGCTTCAAGCTTGACACTCCCGTTCGTCAATAATTACAGGTCCCGAGACTCACGCTAACTGCTCTGCGCACTACAGCTACATCTAGTAGCCCCCGGTTTCTCTGTCCCTTCGCGTGAGTGTGCATGTCAGTTACATACCAGATCGTGTGGCCTGAGGCATATGGCTGCATATGGTCGAGTACCCTCTTGCGAAGGTGCTGGTGACCAAGCTACGCGGGCAGACTACCCCGGCACGCCGACATCCAGGTGATCTTCAGCCCCAATGACGTACATAACCTACTCTATGTGGTCGACCGAGCACTGGCAGCGGCTCACAAGCACCGCTCGGCCGTTCTTCCTCCTCTGACAACCAACTTCACTTGTTATACCACCATGTCGACGAGGCTGTGTATCCTCGATACGCTTGCACATGCAAAGCCTGTCGCAACAACCCTCAGGACGACGCCCGCCCGCGCTACCAACCGAACCATCCGCCTCTTCTCTTCCACAGCAACCACCGCCGCCCACCGTGCTCTTGTCTTTCGGCAGAGTGGCGCTCTCAACGAAGTCCTCTCTGCGCAGACCTTCCGCGCACTCCCGCCTCCCGGCCCCGGGCTCGTCAACGTCCGCGTACGCCTCGCACCCGTCAACCCGAGCGACGTGAACGTCGTCGAGGGCGTATACCCGAACAAGCCGAAGCCAGAGACACTACCTCCCTTGGAGTCAAATGGGCTCGTTCAACCCTCATCTGCGTCCGCAGGGGACGGCGTGGGGCAGGAGGTGTACGTTCCCGGGAACGAGGGCGTCGCGGAGGTCACGGCGGTGGGTGAGGGCGTCAGCGGGCTGAACGTCGGGGACTGGGTCGTGTTCGCAAAGGCGCAGCCGGGGACGTGGGCGAGTGCGCGCCAGGTCGGCGAGCGAGACGTCATCAGGGTGGACAAGGACGCGGGCGAGGTCACCGCGGCGACGTTGTCTGTGCGTGCGCATATAGTGGCCGTCGACGCTGCGCAGCCGTGTGTGCTGAGGGGCCTGTGTGCGGACAGGTCAACCCGCCGACGGCGCTCTGCATGCTGCGCGAATTCGTGCAGTTGAAGGAGGGCGACTGGGTCGTGCAGAACGGTGCGCCGTCTGCACTCTGATGTGTTCCGCGATCGATCTGACGCATCCGCTCCCTCGCAGGTGCGAACAGCGCGGTACGTTCGGGTTCTCTGTCGTATGCGTGCCTGCGCCTTACCCTCCGGGGACTCTGCGCAGGTCGGCCAGCTCGTCATCCAGATCGCTGCCCGGAGGGGCATCCGGACGCTCAACTTTGTCCGTAGCCGGTGCGTCGTTGTTCAGCATCTCGCCCGTCGGAACTCAGGACGATTATATGCGCACCCCCCAGAGCTGCGAAGGACCACGACGCGCTCGTGCAGCGGCTCGGCGCTCTCGGCGCGACGCACACGCACACATACGACGAGCTCTCGGACCGCGCGTTCGTCTCGCGCCTCAAAGCGCTCACCAGCTCAAACGTACGCCCTCTCCCCCCTTCCTCCTCGCACACCGCTGCTCACCGCCTTCCCCTTGCCGCAGCCGCCGCGCCTGCTCCTGAACTGCGTGTCCGGCCCGCAGACGACGGCGATGCTGCGCGTGCTCGGGCCGGACGCGCAGCTCGTGTCGTACGGCGCGATGTCGAAGCAGCCGCTCGCGCTCCCGACGGGCCTCCACATCTTCCGCGGGCTCGTCGCGCGCGGGTTCTGGATGAGCCGCTGGTACGGCACGCACGACCGCGCGGAGCGCGAGGCCCTCCTCCGCGAGGTCGTCGCCATGAAGGTGCGTCGGATGCTCGCGGGCGGCGGGTGCGCACTGACGCGCATGGGCGGGTGTGGCAGCTGACGGAGCCGGGGCATCGGATTGTCGACGTGGAGGGCGCGTGGAGCGACGAGGAGGCGGGGAGGAGGGTGAGGGAGGCGCTGGGCGCGGATGGGAGGGGAGGGCGTGGGGAGAAGGTGTTGTTGAGGATCCAGGATCCGGTGCTGTGAGGTGGGTCCAGTGGCTGGCGTCTCCTTCCATACCGGCCCTGTAGAAGCTGAATGGGGGCTCATATGGCAGTCTTCCCGGGAAGAGGATGCTCTTCATATCTCGCGGATTGTAGAAGGTGTGTTGGATCTCTTCTCTTCTCTGGGGGGTAGGGACCGACTACTGATCTGGCGTTAAGCACGTCTGTATCAATAGGACACTATCTATGAGGATTTCTTGCTCCGTCTCGGTGATGCTGGTCGTCGTGGCTTCTCAAGCAATTGCATATCCTGTGCCCTAGCCAGGACTCCCCCGTTCCTGTTGTAGGGGAGCACGCTGGATGGACGTAGTATCAGTCTTCCGGGTGTGCTCATGCAAGAACACGCGGATAGCCATTTGGCTGACGACGCTGCGATCTGACTACTCCATGTCGGGCGCTACCATAGTCGCTCACCTCGCAGATGGGTGCCTCGAACGCCGATACCCAATGCCATCAACAACATTGCCGGTTCCTTGTCCTGTATAGAAGTCGCCAGTTCGATGCAACGAGGAGCTGGTGGCTGACCGGGATCGCGAAAGCTGAAGCGTGGGTGTGGAATGGGCACCTGTTTCATGCGGTGAGCACGCGCTACGTGTTTCGGGGGTAGTCACTCACCTCTGACCGTATCTCTCCCTGACAGCTGGCATCCTGGACGCTGGAAAATCCATCTAAGTGGTTGTGCCCCCTTTGTATGTAGGTTAAGCTCGAGGGCTATGCGCCGGAAGAAAGACCTCGAATTCATCAAACGCCCCGGTGGACGATCGGTGGCTCAAGGTTTGACGCAGAAGCATTGACAGGCCACACAATGAAATGCGCATTGCACTCAGAAGTCTAATGGTTGACCATAGCTTCTTTCAATGTGTGGCCTACGATTTGTTGCAGGGGTACCGGCATCTGCTCTATCTTCGGTCCACTGGTTCTGACACGTTCATGGCGCCCAATTTAACCTGGCTTCCGCTGATGTCAGTGGTGCGTTCGTACTGTAAGGTGCATGTCGCAAAGTTTCGGATGCATTGCGGTGGCCTGTGACTGTCTCCACGAGCGGAAGGGCGTAGAGTGCCCTCTCCACCATGGAAACGATTGGAAAAGCCGCACTGTGGTATGTGTCAACCACCAAGTCGCGTTGCTTCGACCACAGACTGAACGCACGTTCCTTGAAGGGGACTTACGAGGCTTCAGCACCGTGATCCATAGTTTGATCCAGCTCTAGCTCGCTGAAGTATATATGTAGAACCATGCCTCGTTTACAGACGCTATCTCAGCGACTCTCAAGCCCCCTCTGCAAATAACTAGGCCGCCTACCATGTCCTTCGAAGCGGACAATGTCGCTGTCCTCCAGCACGCTATCAAGCAGGGCTTAGTTCATACTCAGCATTCGCATAATGCGCCGCCGTTGAAGGCGAAGGAGCCCGTGCAGTACACAATCGTCATCCTTGTAAGTTTTGTACCCAGCACGGTAACGTACTGCTGATTACCTCTGGTGATTGTATGTGTAGACAAGCCCGGACGGCACCCTTTTGGCGCCGTTACCAAATTCGCCACAATCTCTTGCATATGGAGACGTCGTTACTATTGACCATCACGATATGTCGCCCGGCGACGGAGTACCCGGAGCGGTCGACAATCTGGTGAACGAAGCGTCCCAGGCGTTGTGTGACCTCCAGCGGCTAGAAGAACAGGTGGATATTCTGAAGACTAAGCTCGATCACTCCACTGGGTACTCCACCTCCATTCTAGACCTGCACATACAAGCTGACAATATGCCAACCATACCCTCGAGCGGGAAGAAATCAAGTCACTCCTGGGCAAGATTGCGAGCGTGCAAAACGAGACAAGGACCAGTGTCTATCTGTCCAAGAGTGTCGTACGAGCCCACTGGGACTTCTGTGCGCACATGCAAGAGACGCTCCAGCACGCCGCAGCGGAGAAGGATTGTCATCTCACACATGACTCGGACGTCGTAGCTGCGGGGAAGGTTGTCGGCACGTCATTCACCACGTTGGGTGATCACGTCTTTGCCTTGCACCACGCCCTATCGGATGTCGCAAATGAAATGCGACAACTAGGGGAGAAGGCCAAGCATCACCTCCTGCATCCCATCAAGCATCATGTGTGGGGAAAGATACGAGAGGTGCTCGTAGAAATTGTAAAGATGATCACGCTCGTCATCTCCGGGATCGGGCAAATCCTAGGCTTGGTTCACCCGATCGCCGGTGCCGTTGGCAAAATTGCAGAAGTTGTCCATGAATTCCTCAAGAAACACAGCCTTGAACACGGGCACCATAGTAGGTCATTCCGTTCTCGAATAGATGTTCTTCTCTTATCGTGAGGACATATCAGATGGTACGAAGGGCGACCATATCGACGCTGACGCCAGTATCAGGAAGACCCTGGACCTCATCTGTAACGAGATGCCCAAGCATATTGAAGATGTCCAAAACAAGCTGCAGGATTGTTACGCCAGAATTGAGCAACCAATGCTCAAGATTGAGGCACGACTGAAGACACACTGTATGCGCATGGATCCGAAGGAGGCGGAAATGGCAGCTGACATGTGGCGAGAGATGAGAGAGAAGCTGAACGCCATCGTCAAGACCCACTGCTGTTAGCAAGTGTGTACGTATTATCGCCTTCATATTTCAACTAGAACAGACATCATTGACTTCGTCTGGTGTAGGGTTGCATTCGAAGTGCATTTATCCTTAGCTATGCTCAGCCAGTTCTGGATCGCCTACATTCTCATATCACGTTTTACACTAGTATCCTGCATGCATTCGTCCTCAGACTGTCTCGCCAAGTTATCAGGCGTTCTTGCAATGGCTTTAGTCTCCCCAGGCAGGGTAGCTAATTCCTTCAAATCTTGTACCTCAGGTTGTCCGTGTCTGACAACGCCCCATACTATCGCCGCATATATGTACTCTACAGACAGAATCGAACCGCAACGCGAGCGTTATGTACAGACTCAGAGCTATAACTCTACTTCCTCTGCAAATAGCGAAGCTAGCTAGACATGATCCCCTGAGATCCCAGCGCCAGCTTTACGAAAAGAGTCCCGCGCAACAGCTGCAAAAACTTCATAACTGGAACAAACGTCTTCACAGAAGCTTGGCTAGTTTGCAATCGTGCTGCGAAGCGTGATGAACACACTAGTACAGAGAGACTCGGATCTGCTTACACCGTCGTAGGCAACGCTGCATATTCTATGCATGTCAGAAACATCTGGCAGCCTGTCTCCCGAGTGGACCTGAAGTAGCAAATTGAAGTAGAAGTCAATCACTACAGTTACACTTCTTGCTCGTATGCATCCCAATCATTGTAATCGTCTCCCTTTTCGCTGACTTCTTCATCGACATCGTCCTCCCCAGGTGCATCTTCGTCTTCGTCGGGCTCTGCAACAGCCCCAACCACTACCTGCCGCGGAGCACTGCTGGTCGAGCGAGATCGCGCAGGGGCCATTCCGACGCCACCACCACCAATCTCCTCCACCACAAGCATACCTTCGCCATCGCTCTTGTCGTCCATCACATACAGCGGAACGTCGTCCTTGTCGTCTGGCCCAAGAGTCGCAGGCAGCCTCGGGTCTGAGCCGCCGTCTGTGAAGAGGTCTTTCAAAGCGTCATAATTGATGCGCTTGCTGTAGCGCGGATTCTTCTTGATGAGATTCTTTACAGACTCAGCCACAGTGCTTCCGTGGGGCGTAGATGCATCCCGCGGTTTGTTGTTCGTCTTGCGCTTCTGTCAAGACACACAATGTATGAGCGCCACATACGATCAACAAGTACAAATAGGTCGCAAGGATAGCGGAAAAGTTCTGCGCCGAGTGGGATACGAACCTTGCGGTTTTTCTTTTCTTTGGCCTCTTCACTGCCTTGTTGCTCTTGTTTCGCTGTGCGGATACCATTCAGCAACCGCGTACATACGGCTTCACCGTGATCAGAACAGTAGCAATCTTTCGATACTGACCAGCAATTGCCTCCAAATAGTCCTTGTTTATCTCGACCCACACGCGTTCTTTGACCCTCACCTCCTCTTCAGTGAGAATAAACCGATCCAGTTCTTCTTCGTCAAGTCCGAGCAATTCGTCGTCTCCTGCGAACTGAGCCTGCCGCCGCTGCTCTGCCTCGTCGAGAGCGGAGTTGAGGACGGAACCCTGTGCATTCTTCAGAAAGTCGGCGACTTCTTCCGCTACCGCAGCATCTACTGTCTCGTCCAGGGGCGGGGGAGGTTGAGCGAGTTCTGTGTCCGGTGGCAGGTTGGATAGAGTGTCCGCTTGAATCGTATTGGGCGCAGCTTGAGACACTAGCAAGCTCGGATCGATATTCGAATTCGGCCCTTCTCCGTCTTCTGGCAGGAATAGCGGACCTTGCGGAGGTGGTGGCTGCGAAGGGTTGATGGCGGACATATCCGAAGGCTGCGGTGGGCCAGAGAATGGGTTAAAGGTTGGCGCCGGGAAGTGCGCGTGTAAGGAATCAGCGTAAGATGCTGGCGGAGCACCGGTGAAATGCAGCTGTGTGGGGTCGCCGAAGATGCCCTGGTGCAGGAGATTTGGATCGAACTGAGAGAACGGAAGAGGCGCAAACTCTGCAGGTTGAGGTTCAGACTCGTTTTCTGCCTCCTCTTCGTCCGAGTCCTCCCCGCGCTTCCGCTTCCGTTTCTTGCCCTTGCCCTTGTTCTTTCCCTTCGCTTTCTCCTGCACCACACCTCCGCTCTCTCGTAACTCCCTTTCCTTCTCCTCTTTCTCCCTACCCTTCGTGAAAGCGGGTGGGTCCATCTCATCCTCCAGCCACACGTTCCGGAAGTCCTGCAGCGTGAGCGCGCCACTGGGTGTCTTGCGAAACTCTTCGAGTCGCTTCTTCAGCGTCGTATCCGCAATCTTAACGACTTGCACGATCTCCGCGACGCTCCTCCGGAAGTTGTTCATGCGCGCGGCAAGCAAGAGACATGCTCCACAGATGCCCGCGGGACGCCGCCCACGGGTCATCCAGTCGCGGTCGAAGCGCTGCACGAGGCGCACGGCGTCCATGGCAACCTGGTGCGTCTCGTCACCAAACTCGAGCAGGGCAGCGAATCGAGAGATGTAGTGCGATGGGTCGACGAGGGGAAGGCGGAGATTGAGAGTCTGTACGAGCTGCAGATAGGTATGACCGAGCTCGAAGACGTTCACCTACGGTGAAGACAAGTCGGACAAGACTAGTGTAGACATTGGTATCCTGCGTACCTGCAGCAAGTCAGAGAAGTCTATGAGCATGTAGTTCCGCGTCTCCTTCTGCCGGCATGCGACATAGAGACAGACGGCGACTACATTCAAGCTCTTCCTACCCTTTGTAAACTTGTGCTCCACTGCTAATGTATATAGCCGCGTCGCGGCGAGCGCGACTACTTCTGAGAGTCGCAATGCACTGGCGACCTGCTGGATCTTCCGGCTCGCTGTCGTCCTTCAATTTCCAACCCAGATATAGATAGAAGAAGTAGCACTCACCGTTCGCGATAGTTTGCTCCCTGCTTTCACTGCTTCCCCTGTTGCCGAACGGCCCTCCCATCCGAGCACGGGCTGGAAAGTATGAAGACGTTCATGAGATGCGAATGCAGCGCACAGAGCAACACAAGTGCGCACTAGCTCCTTGGGCAACGAAACTTCCCTGAACCATGGCAGCTCCGGTGCTGGTCTCACCAAATGTCACCTGCAGTAGTCAAAGTATGAGGGGCTGCGGGCCAAGATTCGCGCGCATGTGCTTACCTCGCTGACGATGGTGTTCTCCTCCACGACCGTACCGCATTGCACGCAGAACCCATTCCCTGCTGCGGTATCATACTCAATCACAGTTCCACCACAATCCGTGCATACAGTCTGCACGCACGCGACGCGATCGCGGTATTATTGAGAATTGAGTTCTTGGTACTATAAAAGAACGACTCACCATTGATAGGCTACAACTTGGCTAGACACCTTCTACTATAATCAATAAATTACGCAATCTGAAGGGGGAAAATGTCAGCGAGAGGGCATTACACGATGTCTAACCCAAGGAAAACAGTTCAATTGCGCCGCATATTGTCAATTAGGTAGAGATTAATGGACCACTTACAAGTTGAAGGATCAATATTCACGCTCTTTGATGAGCTCTGCTAGAAGTAGGACGACCCTGGCCGTCGAATTCTGCGCGTCGAGAGCAAGATCACCCAGTCGAGAGGGCCCTCTGAGCCGCGTCGATTATCTCGGAATAAAAGTTAGACGCACGAGTAGCCGCGGCATGCCACGAATATTTCCACTCCGCCTCGGCCATCTCCACTGACGTATGTAGACAAGCTTAAGACGTATGGGTAAGCAGGGGCTATGTAAGTATTGTCACTGACAAAGTTAGAGTCGCTTCTCACTGAGTCCCTTGCAACGTCGACTACCCAATTAAATATTTCAGGTTTCTGCGCATCTATGGTCCAGTGACGCATGCGGGATCACGTTCGTATGCGGCGATATATGCGGTGAGCCTGAGGATACATGGATAGAGCGATTTGACGACTTGAAGCAATAGAATGATCCGAGCCGCTGCAGAGTAAGGTATAATTCCATTCATGAGTTTAGAATGTCAATATTGAGAGAAGAATGGCCATGCATGTATGTCACCACTTCCGAGTTAATTCTTGGCTAGATCTCATCGTAAGCTGTCGTCGAACATAGGTCACATGATCGTGGCGTTCCGAACCGACATCCTGATCAAATCCTCTCAGGCTCTGAATTTGCTTCAGGTTTTTCTTGCTGATCCACCCCGCCGCAGTGATATTCTTTCTTCTATCAACGTGGCAGAGAGGCTTTTGTTGCAGAACATCTCATCGTCAACGACTTCGGGCCTCAACATATTTGTCTGGAACGTCACAGTATGTATGCTGACACCCTCACATCTTTTATAGTTGACTAGTTTACCCCAACATTAGACTTCAAACGTTGATATGGCGGCCGGATACGAATCTACGATCCGACGGGTCTTAGACATCCCAGAGATTGTCGAGCTCATTTTCAGCTTTCTAGACAAGAAGGACAACGTCAACAACGCATGCGTCTGCAAACGGTGGTCCGGCATCGCTTTGGACAGCGTATGGAGGAGTGTTGATGATACCACCCAATTGTTGCGTCTGCTGGCACCTCTTGACACGCGATATAATGTGAGTATCTCGCTGAGCCAGACTGCCATCTTCATCCATCATCCGCTCTAGGCCTTCACCAGAACCTTGAATGCGGAAGACTGGCGACGGTTCGAGCGCTATGCTCGTCGTGTGCGGAAGCTCTCCTATTCTGTGGACCGTAACGATTCACCATACCTTGGTGCTCGTGTATTCGACGAGATCGCTCGTTCCCGGACAACGCTCAACATTCTGCCAAACCTCACATCTCTGGAGTGGTTCAGTGATGAAACACGACACGCCGTTGTGTTTATGGGCCAGAATGTCAGGTGTTTTTCCGTATTCCTACATAAGTCTCTGGAATATCCCCTCTCCAACTCCTTCAAGGATATTTCTACCAGGATGCCCTCTTTGACGCACCTTGACCTGGCATTCGACTTTCCAGTACACGAGATTGAAGCAGATCTCATCACCCTGATCGGCGAACTGTCACAGCTGAAGCAACTGACTCTTCCCGCCTACGGGTTTACTTCTAGGGTGGTGGAAGCCCTGTCTTTACTGCCAAGCCTTGAAACGATACAGTTCGAGTTTTGGGACCGACAAGGGAGAGGCGATCCTGGGGACGTTGCAGTCTTCTCGCCGAACCTACGCAAAGGAGCATTTCCAGTACTCTGGGACTTGAATCTCAGCGTACATCTTCACGACATGACGCGGTTTGTCATGAATCCTCATGCACCCGCTAGTCTTACGTCCTTATACGTCCATCTGCCTTCATCGGTACCACCGGCCACTGTCAGCGAATATCTCACTGCCGTCGGTGAAAACTGCAAGCTGCTAACGAAACTTTACATGGATCTTTTCGTCCCACCTCTCCCTGAGGGGCAGCCCCCGCAGCCGGTACACGCAGAGTATCTGTCTTGGGGAGACCTCCGCCCAGTCCTACTTTGCAAGCGGCTCAAGGTCTTCGAGCTCACTTGGCCGTTCCCAATACACTTGACGCAGGAAGACGTCGAGGAGCTCGCGCTCAGCTGGCCTTCGCTCGAGATCCTCCAGCTCAGCTGCCTGCCCAACCCGATCATCCCGCTCGCGCCGCCTGTCCTCACGCTCCGCGCCCTCATCCCCTTCGCCGCGCACTGTCCCGACCTCGAGGATCTCGGCCTCGACGTCAACACGCACGCCGCGGATCTCGAGTTTGCACCGCACGACGCGCCTCCACAGCCGTTCCGCAAGCTCGCGCGACTGCGCTTTGGGCTCTCGTCGATCACGGAGCCTGGCCCGACTGCGCTGTTCCTTAGCCAGCTCTGTCCGCTCGGATGTGAGATCTGGCCGGGCCCACCCGTGCCCGACGGGTTCAATATCGTCATCCCCCAGTGGACCCTCGAGCTACTGGACCTGTGGGCGGAGGTGGGGCGCGTACTCCCGTTACTCATACGCGCGCGGATGCAGGAGCGCACGAGGAGAAAGGAGCTCGAGAGCGAGGTGGAGGACTTGAGGATGCGGTGCAAGGTGCTGGAGGAAAGGGGGAGGCTGCCTGAGGGTACCCTCAATGCGGACGGCTCGTGTCTCGTGCTTTGATGTCCGTCGGTTTGGACTTCGTGTGCGCTTGTGGTGTGGCTTTCACGCTGTCTTGGTTTGTCTGCTCATCTACGTGTGGTTGTCGAATAGGATCTCCGCCGATGTATCGCATGCTGTATACTAGAAGCGCGACGCTGTCCTCCTGTGAGAGCTTATTCCGACCCGGCTCGAAGGTGATCAACGCGCTAGACGTCCACGGCTATTCCGGTAATGTGAACGGACGCCTAGAAGGCGCCTTTGCGTTTGACTTCTATGGCCCCTCAGATTATCACATAGCATGGAGTCGAATACCCCCCGGTGATCTATGTGGTCTCTGTCATCACCGAGGCTCTGACTGCGCGATGTGTCCGACCTCAACGGCTTGGCGAAGGCTTCGGTCAGCGCACTCTACACGCGACTCACTCGAATGGTAAGCATCCATCGAACTGTCAAGATATTCCCGTTGCACGCGCTGTACTCATAGCCTCTGTATAATATCATCATGGCATCTCCCGGTAGGGCGGAAGTGCGGCGAACACTGCACTTAGAGTGCAGACCACGCGGTTCTCTTCGTGAGTACCTTTCGTTTGAACTGTGTAAATGCTTATCCGCTAGCATCCAAAGGTGAGATATGAAGAGCGTCCGTCCTGTGTATGGCTAGCCTGTGTGTGACGTGCTAGCGCGTTCATCGCGCTTCCTTGACACTCTTCACGGATCAGACCCTTATCGTGGCCATGCCTATCCGTTGGGCCAAAAGTACACTCACCTGGATCGATGTGACGTTGGGGGCTGGTGCAGGCAGTGTCCACGTCGGCTAGGCTACGCGATGTTCAAATTACAGTTGGCCAGTGATACCTTCGTCAAGCAGCCGGGATTCCGGGGTAAGATTGGGAAGCCCTAAGCTGACGTACAGTATCAAAAAGTCAGTTTTATGAACCGACGACCATCCAGCATTGATTCAGCAAAAAGACGGCTGCCGCTGCGAGCGTTAAGTATTAGTGGACACGACTGTTCGACGGGCGTCCTGGCAGCATCCGGCACCGGGAACGAAACCGGCGTATCAAAAAACGACAGTCTGGATCTCGGCAACCTAACAACACGTGTACCGATGCTTGATGTCCATACACGCCGATATATGCCGGGTGCATAGCCGGTGTCCTATGGTCAGTCCAGCCCTTTCCCCCCTTCCCGTCATGGCATCCTCAGCGAGAGATACGTTGGCAGATGTTTCCGAGCTAGTTATGATCATATTATCCTTCATCGACATCCGTTCCCTCGCGAGATCAGCGCGCGTTTGTAGGAGATGGAAGGAGATCGCGCTTGACCTCCTGTGGCGCGAAGTAGACGATCTCCATCGCCTTATGAGCAAGCTTTGCCCATTTGGCAAGCCGATGAGGAAAATGGCAGGGGGTCGTACACTCCTATCATACGTCAGTAGCTGCTCAATCTAAGTCGTGTCGCTGCTGACTGTCTCCCAGAAATACAAGAGAAGAATTTCGAAACAAGACTGGGAGCGATTCTCGCCCTACGCAAACCGCGTGCGTCGTCTCGTATTCGACGAACGCTCTGCGAAGTACCGGACCAAGGTCATCGACAACATCGCGTTCTTCGACATCTCTGGAACGAAGCCTGACCGGCTTGGCGGTGTCCTGCCCAACTTACAATCTCTCGTATGGCATGTCCACAACCCGGAATCGCAGTTCAAAGCTATCACGTTCATGCACCACACTGTGCGCGAGTTTGACGTGCAGATCCATCCCACCGTCCACGCCGGCAAGGACATCGATTTTATATGGCAGATCGGGAGCCGGATGCCTGAGCTCACTCACCTGACTCTGCGCCTTGGAGGGCCCTTACAACAGCTCGAAGATCACTTCTGCCGCCTCTTCGAACGATTGCCCAAGCTGCAGAAGGTCGTTCTCCCCCGTTGCGGCTCGACCACCAGTGTTATAGAGGGTTTGTCGCGATTGACATACTTGCGAGAGATCTCGCTCGGAGAGCCAGATGAAAGCGGTATTGGCGACACAATGAACACAGAACATTTCTCACCCATACTACACGAAGGCGCCTTCCCTTCTCTGCGATGTATGAGCTTCAGTGCTCTCCTACCTGCCGCTATGCAATTCGTCGACTCCCCTGGCTTCCCTGCCAATCTAAGCCGACTCTACGTGCACGTCACCTCTACTGTCGAGGCCAACATTCTTCGGGGTTTCTTCTCAATGGTTGCGAAGCGATGTGCCGGCTTGGTCGACCTTGTCGTGGACTTTGTAATCTGCCCGAATATTGCCTTGACCACCCCAGCTCCTCCCATCGAGACACGTCCCAGCATCTCGACATTCCGGCCGCTCTTTTCCTGTAGGCATATCGCGTCCTTCGAATTCCGATGGGACTACCCACTTTGCTTGCAGGATTGCGATATGGAGGAATTTGCCTCAGCTTGGCCGAGACTAGAGTATCTCATGCTCAACGCCGAGGCCGTCATCGAGTCCACGCCATCGACTTTGACTCTGGGAGCCCTCGTTCCCTTTGCCAGTCGTTGCGCGCGTCTGCGCCACCTCGGTATTTATATCAACGCGGACGCTGCGCCGTCGTACATGATTGACGCTCCTTTCAACGCGCTCCAGAACCTCTCCGTCGGCGCGTCGAATATCACCGCCGCCGACCCAGTTGCCCTATTCCTCAGCCAACTCTGCTCGCCTTACTGCGAGATCATGTCAGGATTCCGCTGGCCAGACGCGTATGGCATCGCGCTGGATAACGCTGGAATCTTGGACGAACGCCGCACGAAAATCTGCGAGTTCTGTGTCCGGTGGAACGAGGTGATGAAGGTGCTCCCAGTGGTAATTCGGGCACGCATGGAGGAGAGGGACCGCGTTGCTTTCCGGACCGTCCAACACGAAGCCGGCAGCCCCAGGCAGATGACGCCGGTGATATGGGAAGCAACGATCAACGGGAGCCCGCAGGAGGGGACCTAGCGTCTCTCATGACATATTGCGCTTCAACTTGTGCTGTCGACCCTAGATACGTCTCGTCGTTTGTCGCTCCAATTTGTCAGAGGCCATTCATCATACCCTATATCCTTCGAGATAATGTTGACGCCAGCTTTCTGGACCACTCATATCTACCCACTCGGCCGGGGTCTTGGGGAGAGAAGGAACTTTGGAGTCTCACGCACGCGATGCTCTTACTTAGCCACACAGGCAGATATGCAGCATCTAGACGATCAGAATGGGTGGCGCCGTTGGACGATTATATTGAATGAATGTCAATAGACGACGATGAATCCCGACGGGCCGACTGTAGTAACCAACACTGAAGAATGAGTACGAGTATTGTATGCACAGTGATGAGCGGTGGGTGTCCCAACGTCGCCATAGTTACGGCACCTGTAATCTCAAGACCCTCGACATCGGGTCTCGCATCGGATCATCACTGAGTTCCATGACGTTGGGGATGCAAAAGAAGCAGTTTAACAAATCGGATTTCTTTCCCAAGTGACTACTAACTAGCCCAGAGTCTATGTGGTCGACTCGGACTGCACGACGAACAGAGCAACTTCAGGATAGCCGCCATATGAGATGCTGACAATTGTTTGGCTATCTCGTGGAAGGATGTATAGTCGCTAGCCCTCACTACATAGCTACATGCATTCTCTCTACGCCAGCCACGGGGGACGCACAGCGCAGTCCCTTATGCCACCAGGTTATCTGAACACGACGCAAAGCATTCCGCATTGGTGAGCAACTCGGCGCTCTTCTTCTGAGCGGCTGCAACAGCGTCCTTCCCCAAAGGAAAATGCAAAGGAGGATCCTCCAATGCCGCAACCTTATATATGAGGTCGACGGCACCTTCAATCGACATTGTCCCCGGCGGGAACACTCCGTTTCTCATTTGTTGTCTGAAAACCGCCGATGCCAACGTTGGCAACGTGTACGCAGGATGGGGCTCAACGCGGACCGTGTTCTGTAGTACGGAGGTCTGGAACATTCCAGACTCGATAATGGTAATCTGCAGCAATGGCATGAGCGTTGAAGAGGAACCGTGGACATGGACCCCCACAGCCACCTTTATATGCCAGTTGGGATCTAGCTCAGTAGCAAGACCTTCACTGAAGCCTTCCAACGCTAGCCGTGCAATGACGTCAAGTTGGCACGCGGATATGTGACTGCGTCACCCACCGCATTTTGTCGCTGTATAGTAGGCCATGACGGGCTCAGCGCGGTAGACGTTGTATGAGCTCATTTGCAAGAGTCGGCCGCCCTGGGGCTTGTTTACGTCGCGGAAGACACGCACAGCCTCCCTGCTGACGTTCGCGGCACCGAAGAAATTCACATCGAACATCGCTCGGGCCTCTTCATCTGGCGTCCCCTCTACCTCCGCAAACATGGTATATCCGGCGTTGTTGAACACCACATCGATCCGCCCGAACGTCCTCTCGGCCGCCACAAATGCAGTCTTGATATCCTCTAACTTGTATACGTCGAGCTTGATGACAAGCAATTGGTCCGAGGTGTACTTGGCCACGAGGTCAGCAATAACCTCCGGTTTCCTGAGCGTGGCGATGGCGATATCACCCTTCTCCAGCACGAGCTCCGTCATCTTCCGACCGAAGCCGCTGGATGATCCCGTGACTATGGGCATCGTTGGTGAGTACATCTGGAGGCACTACGCGAATGAATCCACTCACTAAACCATACTCTAGGGGGCATTTGAAAGGGCACAGAGGAAGGATTTCATCCACTGTCACTGCGCTGCGAGCCCCTTCTCCTTTATGGTTCTACCATCTCGCTTCTTGTGGAGTCTTTCATCCATTCTGGGCATGTAATGTATATTGCGCGTCTTTGCATGGACAGAGTTCATCTTCGACATGTATTGAGCAGCAGGGTAGACTTACATTACTCAGGTCATGACTAAGTTCTAGGTGGTATATCCTTAAGTCCGATTCCGACGGCACTGGCGTCCTGGAGGCTTACAAACGCGACGACGACAGACAAACATTTCGCCTTCTGTGTCGGCAGTGTGTCAGCTCCCGAACATGGATAAGAAAATACCTAGAATCCCACTCACCGCTCCTGGCATGTAGTGTTTAACATAGTGGTGCCTCGCTTAGGCATACTATTGCCGGACATCGTACCGGTGAGTACTGTCATGATAGTAGACTTATTGGTGAATGGGGCGAGCAATTACGCGCGTTTAAGTCCTACCAGCCGTACAACGCCAGATGGCATTCGATGATCACCTGCTGACAGCCACGGACAGCAATAATCAACAACCCACTGGAGCCGTATCGCTTGAAGCTTGCATGAAGCGTGAAGCGCGATAATCAGCCAACCTTGTCCAACAACAAGGCATCCTCAGACTAACTGTAGGCGCGTCGATGTCGTTCGTTGCAATCGCAGCAGAAGCAGAACTCGGATCTTTCGTTGGAGAACAAGCTGCGCGAAGGGTACTGATTTGACCTTACCCGAGGAAATAACGTCATGATAGAAGTAATAGCTGAGATGAATCACGCGCATGACATTGCCTAAGATGATATTGCAGTAAGTAGTACACTTGCGGTGTTTATTTCGACATACATTGTCTTGCAGTTACGATTCGTGGCAACCCAAACTCGATGGCAGCAGCGCCGGGTATCGACCTGCTTGTATATTCAGGTCGAGCCTCGAAGCAGCGCATCGCATTATGATCTGTCAAGAGCTCTTCGATGTCGTCTTTGGCAGCCGCGAGGGTAACCTCTGCTGATAGAAGTGCGCCATAATGAGCTCGGTATGTGTTACCGTGAGGTTGAACAATGGCTGGGTCGCATTCTGTCAAGACCATTCAGTCCCCGTCAACAGCTGGTATCACGGTTGCGTGAGAGAATGCTCACCACACGGTTCGCGGACCCTCCAACGAATTTGTCCGCACCTTCGTCCTCCAGCCAACAGAGGGCGTCAAGGAATGACTCCTGCCGTAGATTGTCTAGACGCTCTTGCTCGCCTGCAGACGCGGTCACAACTGCAGACCGGTCAATAACGCCGCCGGAACAAGGGGAATGGCATTTACACACCGGCTGTACCCCGGGCAGTGTCTGCATTCCAGCTGCGGAGAAGATCATCCCTCCGCGAATGATCGGGCACAACGCGGTGTTGTGCCGCTGAAAGACCGGCGAGACAGTACAGGGTGTGGTATGAATCTGGGTGTCTGACAGATGGCGTCAGCAATTGTGGTTTCAATTCCAGCAGCGAAGACGCGAGGATACAGAGAATCTCCACTACCCAAACCAACGACCGTGTGAGATGAACTCACTTGGGCGGCTTGTCTCTTAGTCCACCAGCTGGGTGTTGTCCGGCGAACAAGATGTACTCCTGCAACGCCTCGCGATTGAATATTGCGTCTGTAGGCAGCGTGAGTGAGTCATTCGGGCTGCGATGCAATTCGTGCGTGGGGCAAAGCCCCGGCCATCATACATGATGACCGGAAAGCCCGCGCTATTCGGGAGAGGTACCAACCGTCGATGTCATGCCATTCACTGTCTTCTGTGGACGCAGGAGGATTCCCTGCGTGCGTGGCAGTTTCGTTCGACGGCTCGCGTGTTGCGGTAGAGGCGCCGCCTAGCAGGCCATCTACAAGCGAAAAGCAACCGCCGACCCACCAACTGTAGCAGCCATCGACAAGCTTGTTCGTTCTTCCCTTGAATCCTCCCAGCTCAATCCCAGTACCTTGCATGTTTGTTAGCCAACGAAGGAGGGTGCGGACGTTGATCGTGGGTGGTACATGATTAACCCCGGCAGATATGCCAGCCGCCGTCGACTGGTAACGGATGCGAATATAAGGCTGGAGGAATAACCATGATGCTAGCGCGCAGAAGGTGTACCCTCCATGGGCTTCACCGAGGACTGGACGAGGGGTTGTTGGGTCATAGCCATCTGCCATAGGCGTGTCTCAGCTGATGGAGACGAAGCGTGGAACAGGTCCGTACCACTGCTGAATGCCCAGTCTGGGAAGGAAGCATTGCCGAAACCGCCCTCGTACGTTTGACAACTAGCAATGAACTCGGGGACGCCCTCAAGCAGCTCCTGGGTCAACAGATTCAGGAGAGTCGCAACGGCAAGCAGGCAGTACAGCCCCCTGCGTGATCTCTTATCAACGGGGTCCATGGGCGAGACGCTAGCGCAGATACACACCTGACGTCCACCTCTCCGTGGTGACATACTAGGAAAGACCCATCGGGCTGCTTTACCGACATGAAGAAATCGTACATCTTCTTTCTGAGCCTCCTATGTTACTCATGATATACGTCTGACAAACAATAGCATACCTGTCAATGTCATCCCAGCCTCCTCCAGGTCCAGGCTCTCCGACAACCGCAAGCGCAGAGACAGCAGCATAGGTGGCTAGGAGGTGTGAGGCCTGGCCAGGGCCGCCGCCAAATCCTCCGGATTCGTTCTGCATGGCCAGTAGCTTCTCGCGCGCCCTAACAGAATGACATCAATGGGTACCCCCGCAGTTCGAGAGGACCGTGTAGAGGGTGTATCTTGTGCGTGGAGGGTAGCGGGGGGTACGGACATACATACCTTCTCTTCGTCTCCCCATCCATTCCAACACCCAGGCAACTGAACGCTTGTAATATCCAGTACATCAACCACGCCTGACTTGCATCTTGGCCGGTGTAGCGTTGCGGGAAGCCTTGTCGCAGGTTTCGAAGGAGGTACTGCATATGATTATTCCGCTGAAGAACTGCAGGCACATTCTGAGTAGCTGTTGGATCGGGTGATGCCAAACATTGGGGCAAGTGGGCTAAGAGTGTGTCTTCGATGTCCTGCTGGAGAAACGAAGTAGCAGTTGGATAACCGTCTGTGGGCGTAGGTCGCAGGTCGCGAGCTGGCGCCATACCACTGTAGCAAGCTCCCCGACCGTGTCTTCGATATTCAAGCGTTCAAGGTAGAAGCACTTTGTAGTCGCTTAGATCAAGTAGCAGTCCCAACCAAGTCGGTTGCCACCTGAGATGGGGCTTTAGATAGGTTGCGATAGGTATGCGCATGGCAGGCCAGAACAGGACTATTGTCCCGCACAAGCGCTGTACCTCCCAATACAGCAAATGATCTGTTCTTAGTAGTTATTGTCTACCGATACAATTCTGTGAAATCGAACTACTGAACACTACACGGCACGTCTATTTCAGACTCGGCCACAGGCTCTTCTCAATTTTGGTTGGTGCTCTGCGAATCACGCTCACAAGACCCGCTCAGTCAAGCCAAGCCCCTCTTCCTCGACCTTGGCCCGAAGGATGTTGCAGATCTCAGGGCTGTACGGTGCATGGACGCCGGGCGTGCTGAGGACGCCATCGAGCACGAGCTGCACGGCGATGCCGCACGGAACGCCAACGTAAAGCGCCATGGCAGAGTGACCGGTAGGGTCACCATATGCCTCCAGTGTGGACGTGATGGTCTCCTGTGCTCACGATGTTAACCTACAAGACATCGCGCATGCCGTTCATTACACGTACCTGCTTGCCGTCTGGATACTCAACTACGAACTTGTGTTGCAGCATGACGAAATCCCGCTCGCCCTCCTCGAACTTCATGAAGTTCTCCATGCGCGCGCAGAGTGTGTCGAGCAAGTTGCCATCGCGTGGCTTCACCTTCTCCGTCGAGAACAGACCCAGCCACCTCAAACCCGAGATAATACGATGGCTCTCCGATGCATCAGGGAACTCGCACAACTCCTTGACCTTCGCGATGAGGGTGCTGAGATGTGATCAGTCAATGGTGCTACACATCCACTGTTGACAAGGACTCACCTTTCACTGGCATCACTCGCGCCGATGGCCTTCTGCATGACTTCCGCCCAAGTAAGGTTGCCAGACAACCAAGCCTTCTTCTCGGGGTTCAACCAGCCGAGCTTGACGAACGCCTTGACGAACTCCGGGAAGCCCTGGTATCGCAGCGTGCCGCGCACAACCGTCTGCGCCTCGGGGATCTGGTAGAACTCGCGGAACGGGACCGAGTTGCGGTTCGGGTACGCGACGAACGCATACGGGGGCGAGATGTAGTACGGCTTCGCGGTCGCCATCAGGTCCTTGCCGTCCACGCTCACCTCCTTCCCGCCCTCGACAAACGACGCCGAGTTGAGCAGCGCGAGGAGCGCACCGCGCGCGGACCACGAGAACTTGTAGCCTAGAGGGTTGCCCGATGCTTCGGGCGCGGGGAGGCCGCCGCAGTACGAGTAGAACTCCTTCACCTTTCCGCCCTTGGCGTGCACTTCGTCGATCACTTTCACTGCGTACAGGTGGTCCACGCCCGGGTCGAGCCCGATCTCGTTAAAGACTACGATGCCGGCCGCCTTCGCGGCCGCGTCGAGCTCGCGCATCGCTGGGCTCACGTAGCTCGTGGTCACGACGTGCGTCTTGCCCTTGATTGCGGCCTTGATGACATCGGCGTGGTGGGTGTAGGGAATGAGCGAGATGACGAGGTCGTGCTCCGCGACGGCCTTCTCGAGCGCCTCAGCGTTGCTCGCATCGAGGGAAATGGCGGACGTGTTTGGGAGATCGGCTGCGAGCCCTTGGGCCGTCGCGAGCGTCCTGCAGGCTATACACGTATGAGTTCCGAGCTCAGAACGAACAAGGCGCAGGAAAACGTACCAATGGTCAGACTGTTCTCAGGCTCCCGAACGACGTACTCCGCCGCAGGGCGTGCGACCATGCCGCTACCAAGCAGGAGCACCTTCTTGCGAGGCTTTCCGGTGTCCACCTTGCCCAACTTCGGCATGATATCCTTCCCCTCTTCAACAAACGCACGACTGAACTCGGGCAGGATGAAGGCAGCCTTGTGCACTTCTGCATTGTAGTAACGCGTGGGCTTCACCGCGCGCACCGGTTCACGCACATTGCGATTGGCCTCCTTCGAGCACACGATGAAGCCTATCTGGCCTGACGGGTAAGTAGGGATCGTCGTGAACGCGTACTCCGAGACCGGGAAGAGCTCGCGCGTCGTCTTGCGGAGCTCGTTGATGAGAGGGAGGTGTAGCCATAGGCACTCGCCCTGCGTGGAGATGTGGCCGCCGGGTGTGAGCGCGTCATGGAGAAGTTTGAAGTACGGCTTTTGGAAGAGGGATGCAGCGGGGCCGACGGGGTCAGAGGAATCGGTGATGATCACGTCGTAGGTGGAAGTGTTCTCTTCGAGGAACTTGAAGCCGTCGCCGACGTGGACCGTCACACGTGGGTCGGATAGGAGCGACGACATATGTGGAAGATATTGCTTGGACACGCGAATGACAGCCTACGCGGAGGTTAAGATTAGATAGGATCGAGACAAGTCGTTGCAATGTCGTACCTCGTCGATGTCGCAGAGCACAACGTGCTCCACTACGGCATGCTTGAGCACCTCTCGAACGACACCACCGTCACCACCACCAATGACAAGGACCTTCTTCGGGTTCGGATGGCTAGCGAGAGGAAGATGGGCGATCATCTCCTGGTAGCTGCACCACGATCAGAGTCGATCTGCGCCCATTGTGAATGCGCTTACGAGAACTCATCGCGCTCGGTGCACTGGATGACACCGTCAAGCACGAGGACGTTCCCATACGTCTCAGACTCAAAGACGAGCACGTCCTGGTACAGAGACTTTTCGACATGGAGAATTTTCTTGACCTTCAAAGTCATGGCCTGGCCCGGCCACTGCGACGAGATCTCCCTAAACCATCCATCTGAGTTTTGTGAGGCGTCTCCTGGTTCTGTCAAAATTCATACTGCTCACCCTTGATTGAGCGGTGCGTGATGGGGGCCATGGTCGAGACTAGTACAAGTGGGGGTCTCAGAGAAACTTGACCCTCCGGGGCTAAGATTGACTCGAAGTCCAGATTTACGGGATCTCGATGGCAGATACCAGCGCGATTAGATGATCGCTCAAGCGCCCAAGTTCATGCAAGTGCACATGACTGAAAGGAAGCAATCTCCTGCCCATCCGCTTCCGGGAGGTATGCGGGTCATGAAGATTTTTGCCCTGCCGCAGACATGGAACACTGATATCGAGTATACTATACTTTAGGTATTTATGCTAGGTAGAACCTTTGAAATATCGCCGCAAGTGCCAATGAACGACGTTGCAAAAGGCTATTATTATTGTCCAGTCAGCCAGAGGGTCCACTTATTGGTCCGTAGGCGTGATTGCCGGTACTGACACGGTAGCTTTGGAACCCTCCACGAAAGTCAAGGTCTGTGAAAGCGTAAGACGTACATCCCGCATGCGACGGCCCACGAGATCAAGGCACGTACCACAGCCGGCGAAGAACCGAACGCGCTGCTGAAAGCCTCTGCATCGCCCGTCAGCACAATGAGGCCCTGATAGGCGTTGTGCACGAAAAACGGCGAGACGACGCCTATGAGAGAACGGAGTATAAGCCATGCGGCGCTCATTCACCGCGAGAACGTACCGCCGTCATTGTTGACCCACTCCGCCGTTACCGTGTACGTGCCTGAGTCGACCAACCAGATGGCACTCTCCCAGTCGGAGGAGAGGTTTGCTGCGTCTGAGAAAGAGGTGGCGCCGCGCTGCAGACCCGCTCCCGCAGCCGCTACAGCAACACTATAAGCTCACTGGGAGTACGGAGAGTGGGGTGGTACGACTTACATACATCAGTACCGCCAAGGTACGCGTAATTCCATGAGCCAGAGCCCAGAGTGGGGGAAGTGTCCGCATATTTTTCGATGCCACTGAGATAGGAGTGAGCCGAGGCACCGTTCTAGAGTGGAAACACATCCGTTGAAACCTCTGTCATTGTAGTGTTACATGCAGCCGCATGGATACATACCAGGGATAATAAATTGCCAGGATCGTAGCTGGTATCGCCGCAAGCCGTGTACTACACCTCAAGGGCCTGCGATGCGTCAGTGGTAACACTACTCGCCGAACGAATCTAGCGCTGCAGACACGCAGTCGTCAGTGATTGATCCCCCAGTGACTCTGAGCAGCCCGGTGCGGGTTGTGCACGTCGCGGTAGGCTAGTGCTTGTGGCAGTCTCGGTGCTGGTTGAAGTGTCGGTACTGGTGGTGTCCGGGTCAGATGAGGCGGTGACAATAGAGGTGTCGGAGCTAGTGCTAGGAACGGAACTGCTCGGCGGTGGTGGCGGGGTTGTGGATACGCCCGTCCCGGTCGTCGGCATCTCCGTGCTAGCCTAGTCGGCGTCGGCGTCACCGAAGGACCCGCACGACCTGCGATGCGCCGACCTGCATGGATACGCAAAGTACGAGATGTAAAATAATGTCTAATGCAATTAAAAGACTACTCACCAGAGTGGAACTTAGGCGGTGCAAGGCTGAGATCGAGGGCAAGGCGTTGAGCATTGGTCAGGAGCTTGGCATGGATGCTCGGTGGGTTCAAGTTGAGACTCGGTTTGTCCGAGCGGCGTACAAGAGTGGCCCGCGTCTCGTACGTAGGCGCACAAGTAACAAGGAGCGCAAAGAGGAACGCAAGGTAGACAGAGCGCATGGGTATCATACCTTATCTGTTTTAGGGGCGTAGAGCCTGTATCAGTAGAGAGCTTGAGAGAAAGGACTCGGAAGCCTGGGCAGACGAAGAGCACAGGAAAGTCCAAATCATCCTTCAGGGAAGATATACTTTATGGAAACACTTAGCATCCGAGGCCCATCGTACAAAACCGTGTGTGGACCTGTGTGGACTTCGACTTATCAGTAGAGAGTGCCTGAAGCTCGGAAATGATGAACTGCGACATGCCTCCCGAATCAAATTATCAGGTCAAACAGGACGCACCGGTGAGTACCTCTGACGCTTTCGCCGAGCCGCGACACACCGGCCATACAGCTAACAACAGTGCGAACGTTGTGTTCAGCGATGACTGGAATCCCTCGACTCGTGCCTGCATAATCAAGAATACGTATACTGACTCGCCACTGCAACTACAGCTCCGAGATGTTGAGAGATGACAGGGTGCGTGTCAGCGGACCACTACATAGTTGCTGACAACGATAAATCAGCGGCGAGGGCAAAGCTGCAGAAAATATATACACGGAACAATACAGACCAGCCTACACGGGCTTTCTCAGTGGCAACCGCGTTACACGTCGATGCGGAAGTCCGAGCTCTCGTCGACGACATCGCCCGCTAAAGCGAATCATCCATCTCCCTGTGGCTGCTTACGTGAGATGTGAACGGCTTGTTAGCTTCCCTGAGGTGCAGGTACTAGTCTCCCTGGGCCACGAAGAGGCCAGCCGCCGAACCATACGGTTCTATTCCAAGGAGTCGGAGGGCCAACTACAGGCTACAACGAGCTGATGGTCGTTTCCCCCCGGAGGTAAGTGCATTAATGCACGAACTCCTGTCAAGGAGAACTGTGGGGCTCGACGACCATCACTGCACCGCAGGCGAAGACGCCAGTTGAAGATGCTCAGGCCTCATACCCACTCATACCCCCGTGCTGCCGGACGTCCGAGTAGACAGCCGACAGCAGGTTGTTTCGCGACGAGCACGAGCTTGAGGCAGCGCCCGTTGGGGCGCAGCGTCGATTGACTTGACGTTCGGCTCGGGTGATCCTGCAGCAAAGGTTAGCGACGACTCCGAAATTTCAACGAGCACCTACGATACGCCCTCGCAAGGGACGCCGCTCATCTTCATACATCGCAGCGGCGCCCCTCCTTCCGGGTACGGAAGTGCACTAGCCGACTACGGTAGCTCGACAAAGCGAGCATGCACCGGCGGCGGGGATCCCAGTACACGTCAATATACAACGACTCGCGCGTACGTCAATGGGAACGATGCCACATCGCTGGCTACGCGCTGAAGTCATCAATAGTTGGCGGTACAGCGCCTCCAGCGGCCCGCCAGATTGGCGGGCTACCTCAGATCGCTAGAGACTGGGTCCGTTCGCGCACAGAGAACGTACCGGGAATGATTCCTGCCCGTGTGGGGCGCCTGAGGATTTGGCACGGCTAGTTCGTGCTCTTGACTCGGAGGTTCGGCTCCGGTGTTCCTACACAGCGCGAATCAGTGAAAGTCAGTAGTTACAGTAGACAACTGCTCACATTGCACCTTCGCCAGGAGCGCCACCCATATATGCTGGGCGACGCCCCTCCTCCCGGCACGGACCTGCACTAGCCAACAACGGTGCTACCCGACAAGGTGGGCATACACCGGCGGCGGACATCCACGTGCATCATCGACATTTTGACCCGTGGACGCGTCAATGGCAACAACAGTGCTCATTGCTGGCCGTGCACTGACGGTCGTCGCCACGGCGCTCCCAGCAACCCGCCACGCGATGGCGGCGGGCCACCTCAAGCCGGGAGCTGGACTCCTTTCGCGCAGACTCGACGTGCCGGGGTCTGTTGTGCCCAGTGGGACTTCTCTGAGGGTTTGTGATGCGCGCATCGTGGATCACGAGGACCCTCGATGTCGAGACATGGTCTAGGAGAAGGGTCAGTCAATGTCGAACCTAACAATCCGAGCAAGCACTCACCTTGGCCATGCCATCCCACCCGTACGCGACGCACTGGCTTGCCTCGTGGTCCCCCGCGCATTCGCCGGGTAGCGGACCAGTCAATGGCGGGCTTGTCCCCGTAGAGGCCGTGCTTACTGTTGCTGTAGTCGCACGGTGGCGCACTCCTGACAAGCACAGCACGCGTCTCGATACGGACGCTTCCAGCTACTCGACGATGCGAGTAGTGGGCCTAGGCCCCTGCGAATGCAGGAAACCGTAGACTGGACTTCCGTAGCCAGCGGTCCGACGTACAGGTGCGCCCTCGCGGGACTTTGGTTTGGAACGGTCGGCATATCTCCTTGAACCCGTTACAGGGATTCGGCTTCACGCAGGTCGCATGAAGTCTTCAGGCACGCATATCGGTGGCTGGTCTTCCGCCTTGGCGCACACAATCTACGACGGCTTACCAGCCTAATGCCTACCTACTCGCGTGCAATACGGACTCACCTTTATTTCATTCATGCAGAATGACCACGCACCTCAGTGACCTCGCTCTGGGAGGTGGCGGCATGATAAGTCGTAGCGCGCATGTAACGTAGCATGATTGCGGCCGGTGAAAGAGTGGAATAGCGATGACGTGGGTTAGTGCTTCAGTCGAGTGCACCGACAACTCGACATACTTCAGTTGGCAATGCGTGGCGTGCGGTCATGGCGGTCAAACCTTGACGCCACAATGTAGCTCACTAGCAGGCTGAGCGGCGGCGAAGTTGCAAATGACCGGAGGCGGAGATGGAGGGCAGCCTACATGACGTTCAAAGGTCAAGAGGAATGGGGGACGAAGGTGCCTCCCGCCTTGCGTTTTATACGCCTCCGTGTGGGTCCGTATTTGTTCCTAACAAACAGACAGCCGCACCTATTGTCAGCCATTCTGACTCGAGCCCTTGTTCTCAATTTGAACAAAGGTCGGTCCGCCCACTCTTATCGATGATCATCGCACTAGAAGACGCATGTATCACGCTGCGGGTGGTGTTGGGATCCCCGGGCCTCGCGACGGCCTTGTATCTTGTGGCCCCAAACTGTCCAGCTGGGCGATAGAGGCGGCGTTGACCCGTCTTGAAATTCCCTGTCTGCCAGCACACCTGTTTCGCGTTTCTGAGTTGTCGGCCTCTCGGGATTCCACGGAACGTACCGCTCGATTAGGAGGCGAGTCTAGGATTCAGACAGCGCCGTCGATGTGATTATCGCTCCCCCCTGGGCCTAGCGCCAAAACGGGGCTAAAGATGGAAGTGTCGCATTGGTTTGGCAATGACACTGAATTACGACGGCTGAAAGTGGAACTTGCATGAGCAGGAGTGGTGGACGGGGGCGCAAGTCGTCGACGCCACAACCGCGGCCACGTCTGCCACAGGCGCGTTCCAAACGTTCGCACGGTCACGGATTTATGATCCTCTTCACCGTCACGCGGTTAACGCTAGTCCAGCCTGTCCTCCCCGTATACGTAGTGCTATAGAAGCCGGCTCGAATTAGTGACCTCGAGCTCTCAAGTTGGAGTCTCATCTCACCTGCAAAGCTATGCGCGTGGGCGGCACACTCAGAACCCCTCTAGGCGCAGGGAGGCCGTGTGGGGACCATCACACTGATAGCCAAGGCCATTTTTCAAAGATCGCAACGCGGGCTAACAGTGCTGTAGACTAGCGACTCCCAACTTACCACGCCGCGACCGTCATGCAAACGGAAGCCTTACATGCCAGTGGATGTGAACACCCGAAGGGCTCTCGGGCTCGCCGGAAACCTCACGCCAGTCCGTCTCCCCCTGCACAGGCAGAGTCGGCACGTACACATCCCTCCCTGCATTCCTCGGTGTACACAAGCGAGAATAGCATACACACACGATCCGCATTGTCCAAAACTGACCGGCATAGCTACAAACAAATGCACGCCGGGACAAGGTCGGAAACGTCCATGCACTGCACGCCCAAGCCGACGGAGCCTGAGCAGCCCCTGCCTGCGCTCAAGCTTTCAAGGCTTAGTCGCGTCGCTTGCGGAACAGCACCTCAGCCTTGCGATCTGGCACGAGCGTCGTCCCGAACCAGCGCTGGTTGGGCATCTCGCCGGGCCGCTCCGCCTTGACGTCGTACGTCATGACGACATGCGCGAGCATCGCCTTCAGCTCGTTCGCGGCGAAGAACCTGCCCGGGCTGCACGCGCACCGAGAAAACAAATCAGCCTATCCGCAGCTCACGGCGATCGGCGGGCGGGGAGCGGGGGGCGGTACGTACCACGCGTGGCGCCCGTGCCCGAACGTGATGTAGTCCGTGCTCGTCGCGACCATCTGGTGGCGGGTGCCCTCGCCGTCGTCCGCGCGCATGCGCGCGAAGCGGAACGCGTCGAACACGTCCGGGCTCTCGTAGAACTGGCCGTCGTGGTGCACGCTGTGCGACGGCGCGGAGAGCGTCGTCCCCGCAGGGACGAACGTCCCGTCCGAGAACGTGAAGTCCTGCAGCGCCTTCCGCGTCATGGACTCTGTACGCGCGGGCGCGGGCACGAGTCCGAGGGCGTGTCAATGAGCACTCGGCACGCACACGGAGGGCGGGAGGCGCGGCACTCACTGGCACCCAGGCCGAGGATCCGCGCGGTCTCCTTGAGGAAGCTGTCCACGCGGCGCATCTTGTTTACAGCGGCCTTCGTCCAGCCCTCCTCGCGCACGACGCCCTCGACCTCTTCGCGCAGGGCGGGGATGCATTCGGGGTGCGCGGCGAGAAGTATGAGCGCCTGAGTGAACGACTGCCGGAGCCCGCGAGCAGTGAGCGCAGCGCAGGGCGGCCGTGGGGCGCAGTACGTACAATTGAAGACGTGTGGATCGCAGCCATGTTCACTGTGAGCATGCGTAGGACGAGGGCGCGCACGGTGCATTCTTCGCCTTCGGCTGCGTCCATGAGCCACTGGAGCATGTCGTTCTGGGGGGGGGGCACTGCGTCAGGCTGCGGCAGCTGGGATGAGCAGCGCGGACGCACCGGCTTGCCTTCCCACTCTTCGCCTGGCTCGTGCGTGGCGCGCTCTTCGATGATCGGCCGGAGGTGCCTCTCGCCTCGGCGGATGCTCTGCGGGACACTCGTGAACAGGCGTCCGGCGATCCTATGACAGAGGGGGATGAGGGACCGGCGGAAGAGCGAGTGCCGATAGGGCGCTTACGGCTTGAAGAAGTTGGGGAACATGTTGATGATCTGGGCCCCCGCAAAGACGTCGATGGTGAACTGCTTGTTGAGCTGACCATAGTCCTCGTTGCGACCTGCACGACGGACGGACGGCGTACCACCCTTGTCAGATAAGCCTACCCCGGGCGCGCGAGCGCACTTACAGAGGGGGAGGCCAACGAATAGCCTGTTGCTGGTCCGACAAACGATGTCCATCACTGACCAGTATACATTGACCCTTGTCCAGTCTGGACGCCTGTTTCAGCTAGAGGCGTCGTGGACGGGGTTCACACAGCTGCGTACCGTCGGTCTCCGGTATGACGGTCTTGAAGGAGTCGACGATCTCTTCGCGCAACTCGGGGAAGAGCCCGCCCAGAGCACGCGTCAGGTTGGACCGGACGATGGGGATGTGGTATGGGTTGCTGTGCACGCTAGGGCCGAGCGTGTAGTCGACCTGTAGGGACTGTGGGGGATGTGGCGCTCAAGACTGAATAACGCTCGCACGAGTCGGAAGGCTCTGGATGGTGGTACGCACGTCGTTCGTCGCCTCCTGGAAGGAGAGCTGCTCGTCGGACGCCTTGCGCAATTCGTCGATGTACTCGGGCTTGCAGACGACGACGTGCCAGCCGCCGCCGTCGCCGATATGTGCATGCTTGAAGAAACCGTCCCTGTGCTATAATGACGAAGGCAGGCTAAGCGCCCCGGTTTCTCGCAGCGAGACAGATGGAAAGCGAGCCAGGGCTCTGTGCAGTGACCTCCCAAATCCTTGCGATAACTCCATAGCATGATGCACAAGGCGGCCCTCGTCCAATCTGTCGGGGCAGACGGGCTGTGGCGAGAACATACCTTGGCGTAACCTTCTTCCAGTACTGCCGGAGCATGGAATAGGTAGCGGATAGCGCCGATCAGGGACAGAATCGGGAAGGACGAACCGCCCACTGTCGGTATATGGGCAAGCTGCGCAGGTGGTGTCGGAGTGGGCAGTATAAAAATCGATCGTTGCAGGCGCGAAAACGGTCGTCGCGGTATCGGAAAAAGGGCAAGCACGATCAGCACCTGGCCAGGCAGCAGCAACAGCGAACTGCACCTACGCTGGACTTGCTAGGACGAATGAAGGACGCGAGGGCGTAGAGGGCTGCGAGCCCCGCGAGCAGCGAGGCGACGAGGGGGACGTCCATGGTTACAAGCAAACAGAGTGTGTGCCCCGGCGGGGAGCGGTGCTTCAAGTTGGCCTGTACGGGACGCCTAGCAGCAGGTGGGAAATCGAACGGACGGAAGCACTCTGACAGAGCTGATTAGGCAAAGCCGGTGCCCACGCGCACGCTCCGTTCTGCGTGAAGTTCAAACCAAGTGAGAGCCCAGCGCATGTCACCTATTGGTGGCAGCACTGGGCTCTCGCTCTGGGTCTGTACGGTGGGCTGCGGGTGAGTGTGGCTCCGGAGGGGATTTGAACGGCGTGTGCTCACTCCATCGTCGCAAACGGCCAGCCCGTTATGTACCATACCGTTTACTACTACCGACTTCGCGTGGGATTGGGTCGCGTGGCTAGAACTCCGAATGTAAGCTGTCGCGTGAGAGTACTTACTGCACCGCGTGTGGTGGCTCGCGCGAGAACCTGGGCAACTCCCCCAGAGGTTCGGCCTCTGGACCCGTCGAAAACGGCCTCAAAGATCCTATTTTTCGTCCCTCCGGGATCCTATCTGGGACAAGGGTAGTCACCTGTCACATCATGTAACATTTTGTCATGCTGGTTTGTCACGCCTTTCCGTCACTGTTGTGTACATCTTGAGCACTCACAGGATCATGTAATTCAGTCTAGGTACTGTAAAAGTGACAGAGATAGCTGTAGAGTAGTAGATGAATACATCACATGACCGCGTTCATTTCTTCTTTGCAAGTATGCCCTTGATAGGTTTCTGGGTAAGGATCCTCCACCGGGTGGCTGCCAATGGATGAAGTGACTTGTGCCTCGTCTCGCCGAGAAGCATCCGGGGACCTAGATGATAAACCATACACGCCGATTCACATAAGCATGCAAGTGCAAAGCATGATCTTTGTGATGGCACGAGAATGTCGGGAGTGGTGACCGGTCTTCAACCTCACTCTCGGATTTGAAGTTGTCACTTTTGTCTGAATCATTGTTCTCCTGGCATGTATATGAGCTTTGGGGTAGTGATATTAGATCCGTAGCTTACCATCCTTACATTTGGGAGGAATAGTCTCAGTGCAAGGCCTGAGAGACCTTTGATGCTGTCCACGGAACCATACGACGCATGCCGTCCACCGACAGCCTTGTAAATGTCAATGATCTCACCAATGTAATAACTACCATTGCCGCGCAGCATGATCACAAATGATCCACTACTGAGAGTGTTATACCGGTTGATATTTTCCGTTTTGATGTATGGTAGATCTAAGAGGCGAATGTCGATGGCTCCAAATCCGGTATCGCTCCCCGGCGCCTCCGCATAGCCGACCTCTGGATCCTATTGCGGACAAGGCTCCGGGCGCTTACCGTGGTCCACCATCCTCCGGGATCCTATCAAGGACAAGGATATCCCCGATATCCAGTCCTCAAAGATCCTATCCGGGGTCGAACCTCTAGGGGAGTTGCCCAGGTCCTCTCGCGCGGCTAAATTGAACCCTCCTCCCTCCTCCTCCGCAAAAAACCTACATATACAATACCGATAAGTAGATCACAACTTGAAGCACGACGTAGTGTGCTTCCGGCTGCATACGATTTGGCAGCATCAAATTAACGATATGATATACATACAGCAATACTTAACATTTGCTCCACATACTGTAAATAGCTCCCCGAAATTTGACTGCATACTTAAGGACGGGCACCTCGCGTGTGCCGTTGCCAGCCGTTCGCAGGTCAGACGCGCTCGGTGCGCCCGCCTCGGCGCCGCCAGAGCAGCCAGCTCTTTCACTCACTCACTCACCCACTCACTCACCTCACTCACTCACCGCGTGCCTGCGCAGTACGGTGTACTTCGACCGCGCCCCGCCGTCACTCGCATCGCTGCAATACATTGTGGTTCATGTTGCGGTTGGGTGGTTTTGTGGTGTGAGACCGGCTGGACCGCACGTGGGTGTGTGGTCTGACGACAGCTGCTGGTAAGTTGGTAGAAGATCAAGGTACGACGACGCCCGCCGCTGTGGTATATATAACGGCGCGTCCCCGCCGCAGGTCGCGATGGTCGAGTCTGTGGGTATGGCATCGCCACGCACGTCTGGTCTGCGCAGCATGTGTGTTCCGCGCCGCGCCGCATCCTGCGTGCACGACGACGCCGCCGACGGGGACGCCTGCCGCCACACACGGGCGGGCTGCCAGGACGTTCCCTCTGGTCGGCGTGATCTGCAAGGTAGCCGCGCTCGAGAAAGTGCCCCTGCGCTTCGCCGCGGTCGGGGCAGCGAGGCGGGAGGCCGCCGGGGTGCTTGCGAGCGCGGGGCGGCTCACGTCGTGCGTCGGACAGCCCACATAGTTGCGTAACGGAAGCTGACTCGGGGGGTGTAAGCAGCAGTGTATGCAGAAGGTCCGCACGCCTGTCTTCTGCAGTGCGGACACATCATGCCATCGCGATGCACGGTCCACGGCGGATGCTTGCTCGCCGTGCCTGCCAGCGTGACGCCGGGCACAGCTGGCGCTCCCCTGCCACCGCGGCCTGGCCGCCGGTCTGCCAGGGAATGTGGGACGGCGACGGAACCCAATCAGGAGTGCGGACGCCGTTCTGCGAGGCCACCGATCACGTCGGATGGGCTACTAAGCAGGGAAGCTTCTTGCTCGCACCCAATGGCCGCAGGGACAGCCGCCAGCCAGACATGCCGTGCAGGCGAGGAACACGCACCCGCACTGAATGCGAGGCAATAGTACCCCCCGTCGTCGTCGTCGTCGTCTTCACACCAGGCCGTGGCCAGTGGGAGCGTCGATCGGGATCTGACGCAGCGGCCCAGTACAGCCAACGAACGCGCGCCTACGCAGGGGGGCAGGAAGATCGCGCGGAGAGGCCTGGCTTGCGGCTGACGTGCCAGTGCTGGCGATGCGATGGGCCATCCATCTTCGGGCTGACCGCGCCCTCCCCAGACACTTCGCTGTCAGCCGCGCTGCCAGCCCTCCGAGGAACCTTAAATACGCTCTCCGTGCGCGCAACGCCGGTCCCTCGCCCGGGTCGTCGTCCCCCTTCCCTCCGCCGCCGCCGCATCCCCACCCTCCTCAAAACCCACCGCCTCCGCTGCCCCTGACGCCCCGAGACCCCCGCGCCTCGCCTACGCTCGCTCACGTTCCGCCAACGCACCCTGCCGCACCCCCCGCCACACCCCAAGCCAAAGCCAAAGCCAAGATGCGCTTCGCCACGCTCGCTGCGTTCGCGTCCCTCCTTTGTGCGCCTGTCCTTCTCGCGGGTGCCGCCCCCGCCCCCGCCCCCAGCCGCACGCTCGCCGACCGCGCAGGCCCCGCGCACCCCATCAACCCCGTCGATGCCGCCCTGAAGCCCCTCGCGATGGCGCCCGCGACGCCCATGACCAACGCGCAGCGCCTCAAGCGCGGGCTCGCGCCCAACCGGCCCAAGTTCCCCCGCTCCTCCCGTGCGTCCCCCGCCCGCCCGCGCTCCCCCCGCTGAGTGCCCACAGCGAGGGCGCGAGCGCGACAGAGACAGAGACAGAGAGCCCGCTGACGAGTGTGTTTGTCTGCCAGCGCGGAAGCTCGCGCCGCGCGCGTCGAGCACGCCGCAGCCCGGCTGCACGCCCCGCTACGGCGCGCTCAACGTCGTCGGCGCCGGCGTGCCCCCCGCCGCCTTCGTCGCGCGCGTGCCCAACGAGTTCGGCGAGTACGGCGTCACCGCCGACTTTGCCGACGCCCTCGTCGTGCTGTACCTCGCCTGCCCCGGCTCCGCCGCCGCCCTCCCCGTCGACCTCGTCACCCAGGTGCGTGCGTGCGTGCGTGCGTGCGTGCCCGCGCTTTTCGCGTCCGCGGGCCGTGAGGTGTTTTGGCAGAGAGAGCTGATGTGCGCGCGCGTGTGCAGAACGGCCTCGCGGACTACACGTACTTTGGCGGGATCACCGGCTTCGCGAACACGTCGCCGGACCTCGAGCCCGGCTCCGCGAACTACGCCTACCTCGGCGGGATCCTCTCCAGCAGTACGTACTACGTCCTTCCGCCCCTCTCCTGCCCGCCCGTGCCCACCGCTGACCACCCACCCCCACCCCTCCTCCCCCGCACCCCCCCGGCCAGCCGGCGCCTCCGCGCCCCCGCAAGACGCGCCAAACTCGTTCACGTACGCGACGGGCGACGCGGAGGACGTCGAGAGCACGATCTGGAGCGTGAGCCCCGTGGACGGCGCCGTCTCCGCGCGGTGGGTCAACACGGACGGCGCGCCCGCGCCCGCGACGCAGGCCGTGTACTTCCCCGCGCAGAACTTTTTGCTGCTCACGGCCGACCCCGCCGCGGTCGAGGCGGAGTACGGCCCGAGCGACGTGGTTGCCCTCACGTTCGTGCAGGTCCCGCCGCCCCCGACGGCGGCCGCGGTCTAGTCTCGCGCGCGCGCGCGCGCGTGTGTGTCTTTCTCGTGTCTCGCAGCGTCTTCTTTGCGACTCTGTTTTTTTACGATAGTATGGACTCTTTGTTTCTTTTTTTACGTTTACGAACATTGCGACGGCACGAACTCGGTTCCTCTGTCTCTGTGTCTGTCTCTGTGTGTGTGTTGACCAGCTTTTAATGTCGGGCGCGACCGGGGGCGGGGGTAGGGGGCGCAAATCGTTACGGTATTCGGTGACGGTGGGGGCGGGGCGCTGCTTGGTGGTAGTAGATTCTTCGGGACACAATCTCAGCCTAGAGCACAGTCGTATGGTGTGGTGTGGTGCGGTGCGGTTTTTTATGCGGGCGTGATGCGTGCGACGGCGGGCGGGCAGGGTTCAGGTGAGTGAGTCGCCCAGCTGGGACGTGGACTGTACGGCCATGGTAAGTAAGCGGGTAAGTATCGGCACTTGCTGGGAGGCGTCCGGGCGCGACGCGGCGCGGACGCATGTACATACTTATGCGTGGCCTCGCGTCCTTGTGGCGTCCTTGTGGTGCCGGCCGTCCAAGGCCCTCCAGCCACCGTGACGAACGGATGATAGTCCACTGTACTTCCACCAGCACTCTCTGCGCGTCGCCCATGGCCTGAGGTCACCGCTGGCCAGCACCTGTTATATATACACAGACTGCACAATCGGCGGTGCGGTGCTGCCAGCCCGAGAGAGCCTGAGGCTGCACCGTCACCGTCACCGTGCAGGCGCCTGATCGTCGAGCACGCTCAGGCAGGTGCGTACTGGTAGGCTGGCGAAGCTGGTCCAGATCAGATGGGTCTGGCCCGATAGCGCCGACGAGGACATGGCTTATTAGTAGTATGTATGTGCGACTAGTCTGCAATGTGCATGGCGCGCGGTGGGTTGTGCTCGACGCGGGCGTGGCTCGGACGGAGGAGGGCCCTTGTGTGCGCTAGTCGTGCCTGGCTCGCGTAGCCGCGGCGTGGATCCGGATTATGTAGAGGCGGACGTTCAAGTGCCCCTGTCGGCGGCATGGTGCGCACGACCAGTGGTTTCCTCAGCTTCGAGCGAGTCGTGCAGGGGCACAGTAACGTCCGGGTCGTTTGTGCTGATCCAAAGGGGCAGCGGGCCCGGCGTCCCCGCGGATCCTGCAGACCCTCAACTCACACGAACTCGTACTCGCGATGCGGCACACGCCCCCGCCGCAGTGAGGCCCATCCCACTTCGGCCCTGGCCCAATCATATATAACGTGATCTACCAATCGGCGGGACGCGCCCTGGCCCCTGGCGACATGATGGGCGCTCAAATCAAGTCAGTTCAATTGACAGACGCCCGCATACCACGGCCACTCTTGACTGCATACCGCTGCCATCCTTCTCGCACAAGATGCGCAGGCAGCTTGCTCTTCCTTCGTGCCAGCAGTCCACTTTCAAGCTTCAGGATTACTACATGCCAGATGAAGGACGGAACTGACCGATCGGGTGCACGAACCGGCGTGGTCCGAGTCCGCTTTCGCACCACAGAGCGGCGGTGAGCTACCCTGTCCGATAGGACACTAGGTAAGCTTCGAGGCTCTTGAACGTTACGGTATCAAGACACAGATTCCACTCTCTGTGTTCTATCTTTCGGTGAGCACAGTCCACGGCAGTGACCGTACGGATTGACTTCCGTATACGTCTACCTCCGCCTGGCACTCGTTGGACCAGCCTGTACCTCGATAGCTTAGACGTGTTCAGTGCACCATGCGTCTGCCGGCGGTGCAGCTTTGGTGTCGTGCATGTTATGCGGACAGAAGCAGCTATCCGCGGAGATCGATGTTGCCGTGTCTCGTCGAACCCACCGTCATGTGTCATTGACGTCCCCTCAGAAGCTGCACGGATAGTTGCTTTGCAACGTGCATTCAATCATCATGAAGTCCCCCTGAAGATCGCCATGCATTGTCCATTTGTGCTCGTGTCCTCGGTACTGTACCGCACGCACGGTGATCGTCCTGCGTTCACGCGCAGACGGTCCGCTCTCGAGGTCACGTTGATGGGGAACATGATCTCCTCTGGTCATATGCGGCACCTCTGCTCTCATTCAGCATCAGCCACCAGTGTTCTGCTATCGACCCATACCGCGGAAGAGGCAATAGCTGAGATATGAGGTGCGCGCACTTCATTCATTCATGGCTTTCGAGGCTTCTCACAGACTCTTCGAATTAGATCTTGCCCGAGTAGGCGTCCGGATCTACCGGCCCCCGCGACAATTATCCATCCGCGTGCTCGTAAGTTTCCCCACGGGGCGTCCCCGCCTCGCTCCACATTTCCGCCAGAACGCTACATGCGCTAGATCGCTCCTCCAACCCTGAGGTGCAACCGTTCCGAGACACCGACCGACCACTCTGTCGCCCTTGCTGCCACCGCTCATGAAAGATTCACGGGTCCCCGCTTTCTCGCACATGATCATGCAAACACGTCAATGCGGTCTTGCGCAGGTCGTCGAACGCTTCGCTCATATATAAAGCAGCAAAGCAGCCGGGGAACCTCCGCTAAGCTCACGGTCCGACAGCCCAGCTCCTCCACGTCGCTGCGCCGACACCTCGATTCTGTTGCGAACACTGCTCGGACATCGAGTAGCACCATGACAATACTGCCGACGAAGCTAGGCGTGAATGGCCACACGCGCGCGCACGTCAGCTCTCTCCGCCAAAACACCTCACGGCCCGCGGACACGAAAAGCGCCGGGGAAAGCGCGGGCACGCACGCACCTGGGTGACGAGGTCGACGGGGAGGGCGGCGGCGGAGCCGGGGCAGGCGAGGTACAGCACGACGAGGGCGTCCGCAAAGTCGGCGGTGACGCTGTACTTGCCGAACTCGTTGGGCACGCGCGCGACGAAGGTGGCGGAGGGCACGCCCGTGCCGACGACGTTGAGCGCGCCGTAGCGGGGTGCGCAGCCGGGCTGCGGCATGCTCGACGCGCGCGGTGCGAGCTTCCGCGCTGGCAGACAAACAAACAAACAGTCGTCAGCGCGCTCTCTGTCTCTGTCTCTATCGCGCTCGCGCCCTCGCTGTGGGCACTCAGTGGGGGGAGCGTGGGTGGGGCCATGCAAATGCATTCGAACACAGTTGTTGAGCTCATCTCGCACTCCTTACTCGGCATCGTACTTGACATTCATTATCAGGACACACGCACGGATGTGTCTCACGGCGAGCGGCGGCGACCGTGCCCTGCGCGTTCCCCGTCCCGGTGACTATCCATGGAGACACACGAGCACAAGGTGCAGTTCGAGTGATACTGCTGCCAGTGTACGTCTCACTCCACCACACGCCGCACGCACAGACGTTCGTGCAGACGTACCGCTCTGACATTCCTGCGAGCACCGCCTTCACGCTCGAGACACTCGATGGGGCCGCAAACAACCAGACTGCAGTAGACGCAGGCATCGAGGCGAGCCTCGACATCCAGTACAACGTCAGCGTCGCGATGCACGTGCCCACCGTGTTCGTCTCCGCCAGCGAGGACACCCACGACGGCGCGCTCGGTGGGTTCCTCGACATGGCCGACCTCCTCCTCGGCCAGGCGAGCCCCCCACAGGTGTTCACGACAAGCTATGGCCCGAACCCTCCCCTCCCCTCCCCTCTGCCCCCTTGGTGTGTTCT
>KV429126.1:86913-97308 GCA_001632345.1 Daedalea quercina L-15889
AGGGGGCGCAAATCGTTACGGTATTCGGTGACGGTGGGGGCGGGGCGCTGCTTGGTGGTAGTAGATTCTTCGGGACACAATCTCAGCCTAGAGTACAGTCGTATGGTGTGGGGCGGGGTGCGGTGCGGTTTTTGCGGGCGTGATGCGTGCGACGGCGGGCGGGGGGGATTCAGGTGAGTGGGTGAGCGGAGTGAGTGAGTGAGTCGCCCAGCTGGGACGTGGACTATACTATTCAGGAAGGGGAGATACAAAGGGTGGGGAGATACAAAAACCGATGCTCGAGCCATAACAACGCAGCCATTCACCTGCGGGTTTTTTTGGTATACTTATAAGACATCATGGACAATGTACACAAGAGTATATGCCAAGACAATAGGTAGCAGAGGTATGAAAAATCTGAGAGTGTGTAGCAAATTACCACCGAGAACACAATCCTACAAGATCTCATGCAATATGCCAGCTCTTTCAATAGGAATTATTTGGAATCTATATCCCAGAAAGAACAAAAGCCTGGTATAGGTTCCCGATTAGCTGAGGGTAGACAGGATGTCGTGCAATTTGAGAAAGAGAGATGCTGCCTTTGTTGTCTGCCACCAGTGTGTGACAAGCCTCAAACTCCGCTCAGCGCGTCGGTGGCTGTCGCACAGTGTCCGTCGGTGTGTACGACTCGGACACGACTCGACACTACATGACACCTTCACACAACTACTCTATTAATTGCATTCTCCACTCCTGCAGTTCAGAATCCTAATTTTCCTCACGAACACCCTCTTTTTTTCTTGTTGCTGGGTGCTGCGGCGAGGTGCACAGAAATACCGCAAACCAAATTTTGAGAATGATGCACATCTCGCGAAGCCCGGATCAAGGCTGCTTGCGAATGGCTCGACTCGCAGAAAATACGGAAAGGTCTCCTTACCGATGCAAGTAGACGGTTTAGTGCACCATACTACAAGCTCTATGGATGATACATGGTCCACTCATTCATTCTTCAGTGTAAATTATTGTTATTGTACATAGAACAACTGTACCTGTTTGGTATATACAGACTATTATTAATGCTATACAGAGTGCCTGTTGAACGTTGAGCATTGAACATGCTGCCCGCCGGGCGTACTGGTGCTTGCAAGAGTTGCTTGTTTAGGAATGCCGAGTCGGAATTTGAGCTTGCCGATGCGACAGTCCGTGACGATCTTTGCATCTCTACACCCGCAAGCCACTGGCAAGAGTCCGTCGCCCGGAATATTTCCCTCTCCTTTCCTCCTCAAAGAAAAATCGGACAGATCTTGAAGGTATGCTTATGGGACTCTATGCTACCCGCCCAGCAAAAAAAAATCAGTAGTTACAACTGATTTCCTTGCGCTAGTTGAATAAGTTTGTGATTGTTGTATCTCCCCTTCCAGAATAGTACGGCCATGGTAAGTAAGTGGGTAAGTATCGGCACTTGCTGGGAGGCGCCCGGGCGCGACGCGGCGCGGACGCATGTACATACTTATGCGTGGCCTCGCGTCCTTGTGGCGTCCTTGTGGTGCCGGTCGTCCGCGGCCCTCCAGCCACGGTGACGAACGGATGACAGTACATTGACACTACATCGGCGGCGGCGGCGACCACGGCGATATGACGAGCGGGCTCGGCGCACGTACCGGACGTATCCCCGCCGCGTTTGCCGGCGTAGCGTGCGTGCGTGCGACGCTGGATCTGCGTACTAGTCGCGAGCATGCCCTCCCCGGTGTCGGTGTCGAGCTGCCGCCCTGGGGCTCAGTTATCCTACTAGTGACAGCTGTGAAGCGAAATGGTGTGTTGCATGTTAATTGGCGAACTTGAGGCGGAGCAGTGCCACGCAACCAGGACAGAACGGGCCTTGGCGCGGTAGTGTTCAGAGGTCGTGAATCCGGCGTGCGCTAGAATGACAGCCGACTGCGAAGCTCGCTCGCTGGTGGTGCGCGTCACATTGGACCCGGATACTTGGGGCGATCGCTGGACGGGAGCTGCTAGAGGCATACACGGTGAGCTCGAGCCAGAAAGCACGCGTTTCCTGGCACAGATGCTGTAATACGATACAACGGACCAGAAGCACCGAGAGGTCCGTTCCACAAGCCAAGAAGCGCTACAAACGCTCGTCCCCAGGCTCGCTCACGTCCTCTCCATCCGAGCCGGACGCCTCAGGCTCGCCGGTGCCAGCCTCGTCCCCCGCCGCGCCGTCTCCCCCTATGTCGACGGTCCCCGGCGCGGGGAACCACCCGAACCGCCTGAGATCGACGCGCATGTCGCCCATGCGCCCGACGCCGACCTCGACCCCCTCCGCCTCGAGCTCCTGGCGCTGGACGTCCGCGCCGCTGGTGCCCGGCCCGCGCGAGGAGATCGCGCCGGACGACGATACGACGCGGTACCAGGGGATGGGGGGCTGCACGTCCGGCGAGACGAACTTGAGTGCTGGGTGCGGTGCGCCGGGTCAGAGCATAGTAGTAGGTAGAGAGGGTAGGGCGGAGCGATGGAGATGGAGATGGAGGTGCAGGCGCAGGCGCACCTTGTCCGACGTGCCGTGAGTGGCGGGGCATGCCGATGAGCTTCGCGACGTGTCCTGGAAGATGGCAGCAGAGTTAGGCTTAGGGCACTACCCAGCTACGGGTTGGGCCTCTTCACCGTAGGAAGTTACGTGCATCGGAGGGATCTGGCGGACGACATGATACACCTGGAGGAGCCATAGTATGTCAACCTGACCCGCCGGAGCTCATATTCAGCTTGTGTTGTAGTACCGCTGCGTGAAACTGTGCGCTGTCCATCCGACGTTGCCGCGCACGGTTTTTGAGAATAGACAGTACGATGGAAAAGATTTCGGTCCGCAGCGTTCGTAGCCTCAGGTCAACAATGGTTTCCCACTGGAATCATACATGATGGGCGCTCAAATCAAGTCAGTTCAATTGACAGACGCCCGCGTACCGCGGCCACTCTTGACTGCATACCGCTGCTATCCTTCTCGCACAAGATGCGCAGGCAGCTTGCTCTTCCTTCGTGCCAGCAGTCCACTTTCAAGATTCAGGATTACTACATGCCAGATGAAGGACGGAACTGACTGATCGGGTGCACGAACCGGCGTGGTCCGAGTCCGCTTTCGCACCACAGAGCGGCGGTGAGCTACCCTGTCCGATAGGACACTAGGTAAGCTTCGAGGCTCTTGAACGTTACGGTATCAAGACACAGATTCCACTCTCTGCGTTCTATCTTTCGGTGAGCACAGTCCACGACAGTGACCGTACGGATTGACTTCCGTATACGTCTACCTCCGCCTGGCACTCGTTGGACCAGCCTGTACCTCGATAGCTTAGACGCGTCCAATGCACCATGCGTCTGCCGGCGGTGCAGCTTTGGTGTCGTGCATGTTACGCGGACAGAAGCAGCTATCCGCGGAGATCGATGTTGCCGTGTCTCGTCGAACCCACCGTCATGTGTCATTGACGTCCCCTCAGAAGCTGCACGGATAGTTGCTTTGCAACGTGCATTCAATCATCATGAAGTCCCCCTGAAGATCGCCATGCATTGTCCATTTGTGCTCGTGTCCTCGGTACTGTACCGCACGCACGGTGATCGTCCTGCGTTCACGCGCAGACAGTCCGCTCTCGAGGTCACGTTGATGGGGAACATGATCTCCTCTGGTCATATGCGGCAACTCTGCTCTCATTCAGCATCAGCCACCAGTGTTCTGCTATCGACCCATACCGCGGAAGAGGCAATAGCTGAGATATGAGGTGCGCGCACTTCATTCATTCGTGGCTTTCGAGGCTTCTCACAGACTCTTCGAATTAGATCTTGCTCGAGTAGGCGTCCGGATCTACCGGCCCCCGCGACAATTATCCATCCGCGTGCTCGTAAGTTTCCCCACGGGGCGTCCCCGCCTCGCTCCACATTTCCGCCAGAACGCTGCATGCGCTAGATCGCTCCTCCAACCCTGAGGTGCAACCGTTCCGAGACGCCGACCGACCACTCTGTCGCCCTTGCTGCCGCCGCTCATAAAAGATTCACGGGTCCCCGCTTTCTCGCACATGATCATGCAAACGCGTCAATGCGGTCTTGCGCAGGTCGTCGAACGCTTCGCTCATATATAAAGCAGCAAAGCAGCCGGGGAACCTCCGCTAAGCTCACGGTCCGACAGCCCAGCTCCTCCACGTCGCTGCGCCGACACCTCGATTCTGTTGCGAACACTGCTCGGACATCGAGTAGCACCATGGCAATACTGCCAACGAAGCTAGGCGTGAATGGCCTGCGCGGCACCGCGCTTGTCGCGATGCTCACATCCGTCTGCTCAACTGGTTTCTGCCTCTTCGGCTACGACCAGGGCGTCATGTCCGGCGTCGTCGTCTCCAAGTACTGGCTCTCGCAGATGGGCAACCCCAGCACGATCATGGTCAGCACGATCACTGCGCTCTACGACATTGGCGCCATTGGCGGCGCCATCGCTGCAGCGTTCACGACCGAGCCGCTCGGGCGGAAGAGGACGCTGATCATCGGGGCTACCATACTGCTCGTTGGCACCATCCTCATGGGCAGCTGCGTCGAGAGGATTCAGATGATGGTCGCGAGGATTCTGACCGGAATAGGTGAGCTTCGTACGCCCGCATCTTCTCCGCGCGCCAAGACTTACTCACCGCCACGAAGGCGTCGGATACATTACCTCGGGTGCGTCCTACGTCCTCCCGCTAATATCGGCGAAACTTCGCTCATTCCGTGTCAGTGACGCCTGTGTACCAGAGCGAAGTTACGCTTCCGGAGCATCGCGGGTGGCAATTGTGCTGCCAGATGTCGTCGATGCTTTTCGGGCTCATGCTCGCGTATTGGATCAACTATGGGTTCTTTTTCTACGACGGACAGGTCCAGTGGCGCTTCCCGCTGTTCTTTCAATGTGTCTTCGCGATATACGTCATCGTCGTGACGATGTTCATGCCCGAGACACCTCGGTGGCTGATGCGACACGAGTCTAGCCCAGCAAGAGGTATTGAGGTGAGTAGTGTCCAATCACCCCGGAAGGTGTCTGAATTGACACTGGCAAAGGTCCTTGCGAGGCTGCGGAATCTGCCGACTGACCATGAGGTGGTGGTCAAGGAGGCACAGGAGATTATGGACGCACTTGAGCTGGAGAGCAAGGAGGAAGGTTCGTGGGGCGACCTGTTCAGAAACGGTGGAATTTCCGCGAACAGGCGGTTCTATCTCGCTCTCGGAATCCAGTTCATGCAGCAGTTGACAGGTAGGTATCCATTGACCACCTCCTTCGAATGGAACCCAATATGTCTTGTCACAGGTATCAACATCGTGACATACTACGCGCCGACGCTCTTCGAGTCGAGTCTCGGCATGTCGCAAGAAATGGCCCTCTTCCTGGGCTGCTGGCTCCAAGTCTGGTACATCGTCGCGTCATTCGTTACGGTAGGTCCAATCCTGGTCGCTTCCCCATTGCGTGTCTCATGTCCCGTGACAGTGGTATACCATTGACCGCGTCGGGCGACGCAAGCTGTGGATTACCTTCGCCATAGGCCAGACGGTCGTTCTTATCCTCGAAGCGATCTGCGTCGCTATCGGTAATCCGAGGGCGAGTATCGCGGCCGTGTTCTTTGTGTTCCTCTACGAATCGTTCTTCACGTGGGGTACGTTTCTCTGTGCTGTGCTTCCCGTCATGAGACAAATCGTGATTTCTAAGGATGGATGGGCACTGTATGGGTTTACCCCGCCGAGATCCTGCCCCTGAAAATCCGTGCGAAGGGTGCCGCACTGGCAGCAGCAGCAGACTTCCTCGGGAACTTCCTAGTACGCAGTGACGTCTCTCGCTCACGCCGAGATACGTGCTCACTGACATCGACTGTCCTCGCCAGGTCGTCGAAATAACCCCGCCCGCGCTCGACAACATCAAGTGGCGGACCTACGTCATCTTCGCAGCCTTCAACATCGTCATCGCAGCGATCGTCTGGGCATGCTACCCCGAGACGTCGGGCATACCGCTCGAGTCGATCGACGACCTCTTCCGCGCAGAGCGCAGCGAGACCTCAAGCGAGGCCGAGGCCGTCAAAAGCTGGACAAGTGCTCTCCAGTGGGAAGCAGTGCCGAGAGCGGGTGTCGCCGTGCAGAGGGCGAGGGCAGAGCGGCGCGCTAGGGCTGAGGCTCACAGTGGAGGCGCAGAGGAGGCCCCCGTTGCCAGTGGGAGTGCATCCAATACGGACGAAAAGGCGGCGAATATAAGCGTGGAAGAGAGAGAGAAAGTGGTGGAGGAGAGAGTGGAGGCTGTCAAGACATGAGTGTATCACGATCGTTTACGCCGGAGTCACGTAGAATGCTTTAGTGTAGGTGTATGTATGTATTAGTAATGCGCGAAGGACATTCGTGAGCCGCCTTGCACGTTTTGACGGCGAGTGGGCACGAGTCTACATAACTTTGATCATTGGCTTGGATACGGATACAAAATCCTTGCAACTCGAGAAGACAACCCGCCAAGAGTCGTTGCCACAGGGTGTGGTGTTGGACAAGACAACTCTGCGTCTTATCTTCGCCCTCGCTTGTATTCTCCTCTCCCAGATCCCCTGCGTTCACCTCGATAACCACCCCTCGCCTGAGAATCCATGTCTCGCGCTCCTCCACCCTGTCCACCATTCCTCCACCCCCTACCGTGACCACGTGTACCGTCCCCTGAGCTGACCGTCCGATCCCGTTTCCCATTGTCATTCAGCCACGTACCATGCTCTCTATCGCTTCTCCCAGCAGCACTAGTGTGAACGCCACGATACTGGCTGTAGTGAGCTTCGCTGGCGAGGTTCCCCTGGGGCACCAGAGCTTCCCACCTCTCTCTTGATTGGTAAGTCACTTCATGACGGACGAATGTGGGCACGTCATCCCTCGGAGCGCGCTGCCTGGCAGTCGGGTCAACAGGCCGATCGTCTTGTACAGCTTCTCTTCTACTTTGGTCCCGTTGTTCCGCCTGCCTCCATGCATGAGAGCTCTCTTCTCTCCTGCTGTGCCCTTCCTCGGCTCGATAACGCTCTTGTGCGTGATGCTGGTCGTGGTCCGATACACCTTTTTCTTCCCGTTCAGCCTTTGAATCGTCCTCGGCGCTAGGCGGTGGCCTGTTGGGCGGAATGGTGATCCTATAGTAATCATATGCTGCCGTCACGTAGGTGGGGGGCTGCGTTTTGGGAGGCTTCCAGGTTGCGCGAGCCTGTTTCTCGATCTCACGCACACACGCGAGCTGAAACTTCCCCCATGCAGTGCGGGGTGCCTTTTCGGGTGCGGGAAAGCTATACCAATAACGCAAGAACGGTCACCATATGGAGGACGCGTGTAGTGGGATACTCACCGAGCACCAATGTGGTTGAGGACAAGCCGCTCAGCGCCAATCTTATGCGCGAACTCGCCCGCCATGCGAGGTGTACTGTGCCCGCGAGCGCGTGTCTTCTCGTCCACGAGATCGTGCTGAGAAGCAAGATGTCTGTCGCATCAGACAGCAATCCACGCGTAAACGGCCCGGGCCTACCGTCCTGTTGCGCCCGGTCTTCTCTTGTGGGTCTACGACTGGTGATATGTAGGCATCCGTTGCTTCGTGAATGAGCAGGGACACCGGTGCTTTCGCGATAAGCTTCTGCACGTCAGGCATCACGATGGCATCTTCGATGCCTACCGAGGCATCACCAGGCGGGACATCTTGGTCTACATCCATGTCGACTTCTACAGGTTGTGCCGCGCCCCCTGCCGTATCCCCAGAGGAAGGTGGGTCGATCAGGGGTATAAGCGCATCGGAGTTGACCGTGTCACCGAGAATGACGAGCTTGCGTGGGACGGGAATCGGGGATTGCAGGGCTGCAGGCTCAGGCAGGTGAGGAATCTCGCGAATCACAAAACCAATGCACGGGTCGCGATGGTCGATTGGCCCCGCATCGACAATAATCCTTCCGGTTCCCTTCTGTCCAGACGAGCGCTGCTGGACGAAGCCAGTATAGCTGACAACGATCTCACGCCAGTAGCCTTGAGAGTCGCACCGTATGTCCTTGCCGGGCGCTTCGTTATCCAAGAGCCGCCCCTCCTCATTCGTGTCGCGCTCGGATTTCGCAGGGATGTCGCTGGGGCACGAGGGCGATTCGTTTGCGGCGAGGAGCTCGTGGACGGCATAGCGTTCCTGGGAGCGCGTGTGCGTAAGGAGCATCTGCAGGCGCAGGAACCGCCGCAGGCCACGAGGACCGAAGATCTCGATGCGAGGGGAGTCGGTTCTGGTGTGGTGAGGCTTCTCAGTGTTGTGCGAAGACTCGGTCAGCTTGGTCACCGATGACGAAGCAACAGGTGGATCCTCTACGATGGATGTTGTGGGCGCGGAAGGGGGCTCAGTGGCACGACCCGCATGGGAACGCTCCTCGATTTTGGGTATGCCAAGGGTGTTGCGGAGTAAGGTGAGGATACCTGCTGTGTGGTCGGCTGTGGGTAGGATAAGGTGTCAGCAGTGGAAAATGGTAGTGGGTGTGTCGGCGTATAAACGGAGTGCGAGAACACATTCTCGTCGATCATTAATTGTTTCAGGACGGGAAATGCAGAGGCTATGTCAATGCACGTGCATGTGACGCTGTCTCACCCCGTCACACTACGAAGGTCCTCTGTCGTGCATGCGTCTGCCTGAACATCGGTGGTGAGACCATCCAAATGGAATAGAATCAGACTGGTCGGTTTGCGTCCAGAAAAAGTAGGTCAGAGGCAGGCAGAACTGTTCCTAGGCTCGTACCGCAGACATGTTGGGGTGCCTTCAGATAAGAAAGGCTTCATGGAGATAAAGCTCTCTCGTATCTCCTGAGGGATTTGAAGAAAGCAGGACAGGACCGACTACGTTGTTGCCCGAGGACAGAGCGCCATGGCACCTATCCCCCTTCAGGAATGATGTCATGCGAATCTCTGTCTCGGCGCCAGCAAGTCGACAGACATATTCTTCGCGTTGCTTGCACAAGGAGAAAATGCCGAACAGTTTGCAATCTTGGGATTGAGCCCGTTTGGACCGCGACGAAGCGCAGTTTGCGCCGCGGGCGTGGTCTATGCACTATCAAACCTCATCGGTGTACGGCTTGACGCTTGCGATGATCAACGCAGCTCACGGAAGGTCACTGGAGAAGAAGTATGTAACCGTGTAACATCCTTCTTCGACGGTCTCAGTCCGAGCCGCTGATACAGCACAGCCAGGAAACTGGTTGAGCAGACATTATAGCCTATAGTGACTGCAGCCATCGCGCGTGGTGCATACGTAACATGAGATATAACCCGGGAACTCACCATGCATATGGGTAATAAAGACTTTCGTCAGTCTGCTAAACTTGACACGGTCTCCGCCACGGAAGGGCTGTTGCAAGACTTGCCTAACCGTGCCTTCCGCGCAATCCACCACTAGCAGTCTGCTTAGCGACTCGTATTCGCATTCCAGGCATAGAGAGTCGGTTCCTTTACGCACTCCATAACGACTGGTCTCCCAGCGCGTCCACGACTAGACTTGAACAATTCCGCGTCTCTGTTGGTCCGCCACCGCTAGCCGTCCCGAGGAAAGTGACGGTGATGTCGTGCGACATCGTCTTCGGCCTGTGGTAATCATGGTGCGAATACATTCTGAGAAATAAAGTAAGTTTTCTTGAATTTCCGCGGCTTTTATACACCGAACAGAGTTGGGAGCAGAGTCTGAGCCGGACAGCGGGATGGGGAGACATGGGAGAAACAAGCGCCACGTCGCCGGCTCGGCGTCGAAAAAGGCAATTTCTCAGCCCACAATCGTATGTAAGCCGAACGCGTATAACATATGACGTAGCTCGACATTCGAACTGCCCGTACAGGTTCGACACCCTCAGGCTGGTCGCTCGCAGACACGAATTCTTGGTGGCGTATAAGTATGTCTGTTGAAGACGCTTATCTTCAGCTGCATTCTGTCAGGAATAATTTTCAGAACAGAACACAGTCGGCAGATTCTCCCATGTCCATGATACGCCTAGTATAATCACGACCAACATCGGGATGAAACTAGCTCTGGGTTCATGACCATCCATATGAATGTGTGTGATATTAACTGGCCCACATTTCGATGCTACTACGATGGTCCGAAATGGCAGCAGCAAGTGCTGTCTCATGCGATTAAGCGGTATTACGGTCACTGCCAGCGCCACTGCCGCATTGCGGTGGCGGCGCGCAGTGTAGATGGGCTCAGCATCGCGCGTACGGTCTTTCCCGAGTCAAAACGGCATGAAGATACATTCACCTTCTGTGTCTATGTGTCAAAAGAAGTGCTATGTTTTAAACAAGGAGTAGGAAAGGAGTGGCTTCAGTAGTAGAAGGCAACTACAAGAGAGTAAGCAGAGGGACAGACCTAACTATACTCTAAGGATAGGAGAGGGAAGACTCCTGAGG
>KV429127.1:13193-42970 GCA_001632345.1 Daedalea quercina L-15889
CTTCGTCCTCCACCAACCTTTTCGCACATGATCACATAACCGTCTGCTGCACGGACAATATCGCTCTCCATACGACACCCGCCCAGATGATAGCTCGTCATTCCCCCGCTACACCCATTAACATCGCATACGTCGTCGCCGCATGTGCCGTCCTCAACAAGGCGTCCCCGGAGTACGATGTATTCAGGAAACAGTGTTATTGGTATGCGGGCCTGGCGTTCCGACTGCTTGTGGGGGACGACGTTATGCGGCAGCTGCAGTACAATGGGCCGCAGCGGGCAGGAGAGGTCGCGAATTTTTTCAGCGTGATGAAGGAACCGGAGCTCGATAGGCATGCACGAGAGCTTCGACCTCTGTACGAGGACAAACTGCAGGCTATCCAGCATGAAGTTACCGAGAGGCGCCGCAAAGAGAGGAGGGCGGAGGACGCGGAGAGGGAGGCGGAGGGGGCAAGGAGAGACGCGGAGGGGGCAAGGAGAGACGCGGAGGGGGCAAGGAGGGAGGCGGAGGGTGCAAGGAGGGAGGCGGAGGGTGCAAGGAGGGAGGCGGAGGCGGCGGTCAGGAGGGCAGCCGAGATGGAGATCGAGCTGCAGAAGCTCAAAGAATTGAACCAAGGTGCCAGGACCTCCGCGGCAAGTGTGCGCATCTCTTCGCCTATCTTTCCTCTCTTACCCTCCTCTGATTCCAACTTCAGCTTCAGGGACCAAGCGCGTAGGCCATATCGCCCCGTGGCTCCATCCACCAAAGAACCAGCATGCACCTCTCCTTCCATGTCCGATCTACTGCTGTCGTAAGCTGCTGTCGCTATGCTGTCTTGCTCTGTACTTGTCTGGCTCTGTACTTCTATGAGCTGAAATCCGTGTTCCGCTACGAATGACATAGACTACAGTATATCACATGTACGCTATCAGTCATGTGCTGCGAATTGAATGTCAATATTTCGATGCTGGCCCCGTCGAGATTGCACGGCGCCGATGTCTACGTTGTGTGGCATCTTTTTCTTTCAAACTTGATGACTCGGATGACAACGTCCGGACCTTGTGTGGCATGGAACATACTGGGCATATTTTCTCTTCTACAAACCATCCGCCTTACAGTACGACACACGAAACAGCACGTCACCGACCACTACTCCAGAACGCAGAATTAACATGCGCAACCGCCCTCAGGAGGCGGCGCGCAGGGTATTATGGTATCAACAAAACGCAGGGTCACAAGGGCAGAGCGTCACACGCACAAAGAACACAGGATGTCGCTGGAAGACCGAGAAGAGAGTACGTTGTGGGATGAGACGCGGAATATGAACACAATATATACTGCGAAGCGATGACGCCAACAGAGGACGAGAGACTCAAAGCGAAGAAGACCAAAATGAGAGGCGGCCAAGTAGATGGAGCGAATCAATCACGGGCGACCCAGTCAGTACTTCGTGCGACAAGCTCGATGGAGTTGTCGATAGTCCAGAACAGTCTTTCGATAGCACTCCGGCCACTCCAGCTCTTTTGGTCGCGTAGAACCATAGCCTACGAGGAAATGGTCGGGTTGACGCGTGAGATGTGAAAAATACAGACGTGAACATACCTGCTGAGCGCCAAAGTTGCGTTGGTCGTGGCCGAAAACGTCCGGGTTCTCCTCGAGCGCCTCCGACAGGACCTGCATATCCTGAAGGATGGACTGTATGGCACGAACAGCACTCAGCGTGAGGATCTCCTTGCGATTCCTCGTCGTATTGCCCTCGCGGTTGGGTGGCGGTAATGATTGAGTGATGTTCTGCAAGACCGTATGCAGGATGCGACGGGTCTCGTTGAGTAGTTTTTGTGCCTGAGGGAGGTTCTTCCTCGACACTAATACTAGGGCCCTTGTAATCATGTCTGACGCCAGTAGCTCCATCCTACGACGGACAATGACTGGGTCGGAGCCATTTGTTGCGGGTGTACGAGGGCGGCTGCCAGTATTTGGCAGGAGGGTGACGGTGAGAAGGACAGGGTGGGCAAGACGTGAGACATTCTTAGCCGCAGCAGGGTCGAAGAACGAGCCATCGACCTCGAAGACAGGTAGCTCGTCAATCATGCGATCCATCATACCGTCAGCAAGGTCAGGGAGGTCAGCGATAGACAGCGCGTCGAGGCCCATCCGGCCCATGAACTGATCCGTCGCATCCAGCGCGCGTTGCTGCGACTGCGCGGTCAGCTGCCGCGCATGCGTCATCTGCGAGACGTCGCTGTTGTCCAGCTCAAGCTCGACTAGCATCTCCTTGCGCTCGCCGTACCGCAACTCACCGAGCTCGACGTCGACGTCTCGCCCGTCCGACGAGAGGATTGCCACCGGGCCACCGGAGATCTTCCGAATGCGGAAGCGCTGGCCATCGACGATCTTCATATGTAGCTTCATATGAAGCAGACCGATCGACATCATGCCGCCGATGCAGCCCGCGAGGCATTCGCGGAGATCGTACCAGTCCTTCACAAACGTGTACGTGCCGCTTGTATGGTTAGACATGAGCCAGAGGGATGCTGGGTCGTGCGAGCGGCCATAGCCGAAGGAGTGGATGGGAACGTTGGCGGCCTCCGTACGAGCAAGCACGAGATCCATCTGCGCTCGTCGCGTCGTTTCTGCCGTGTCGCTGACAAGTATCATACCCGTTACCGGGTTGCGTGACTTGCGTTGCAGGACGACGTCGAGACCTGCCACCGCATTTAGAATCTGCGCTTCAGAAGAGGTAACAGCACTCACCATGGTTGACGGCTGTCACGACATCGGTCTTGTCATCCTGCGAAGCGCGCACTAGGAACTCATCCTCGTGTGGCGTCCCATCCTCTCTGTATCCGATGTCATCGACGAATTTCCTGAGCCTAGCACGGCTGGCCGTCTTTCCAGCGCTCAGGAACGGCGTCTTCCTAACCCGGCCCCCTATTCCGACCTCGAAGGTGACCAGACTCAGCCGATCCTTCGGCCCCATGGAAGCAACGATAAAGTCGAGCGAGGCACGGATGACGCGAATCTTCAGCGCGGCCGTGCTCGGCGTCGCGCTTGGCGAGGGCACGGATATGACCAAAATGAGATCGAGCGGGGGATGGGGGAGCGGCTGGAGCGAGTTACTCGGGCCCGCGGACATGTGGGGCGCGACGAGCGGCGTCGGGGAGCCATACCTGCCGAACTCGGCGTCCTCTTCGAGCGTGCTGAGCTTGTGCTGCATCTGCGAAGGCACACCCGGCATGCGCGAGACAGGCGGGGTTCCGTTCGAGCCATACGACGTGTGCGAGGAGACCGTTGAGCGCGCCGAGCCGTTGAGGAGGAGGCTGTCCGTCGTGCTCACCGTCGTGCCCGTCGTGCTGCCGCTGAGCATTCGCATCGCCTTCTCGCTCCCACCAAACTCTTCCAGGTCGGGACCGGGCAGCGAGCCCATCTTGTCCCGCACCTGGGCAGCAGCGCTCTGCTGCTGGTACACGGCGACAAGGGATTGGATGTGGGCCTTCCATGTCTCCAGCGAAGACCGATCCTTGAAAATCAGGATGAACGAATCCAGCCGCTCGTCCTCCATGTCAATGGTCAGGCTCAGTTCCCCGGCGACGCTGGTATCGGTGACATGTTTGATGTGTCGGATGTAGATGCGACCCTTCAGTCGCAACACACCCTTCTGCGGCGCGCTTTGCCCCGCTACATCGCCTAACGCGGATGCAGCACCCGAGGCAGAGGAGAGCAGCCGTCCAAGTGTCCGTTTCTTCTCCTCCACGACGCAGATAATAGCCTCTCGGAAGAGGTACACGAAGAACTCGCGCACCATAGCGTCCCTACGGACCGAGAGAAGGTCGTACATCTGTAGCGGGCCGAGTCCCGAGAGCGGGTGGCCCTTCCAGTCGATGATCCGTGCCTCCAAGTCACGCGTAATCGCGTTGAACGGGGAGTCTTCATGCAGTTCCTCGAATGGCGGAGGGGACATTAACGCTTGCCGCGATGATGCCGGTGACATCTGCTGCGAGAATGACTGGGATTGTGAATGTTGGTCCACGGATCGGGGCTGCGCGTGATAGTCGTGTACCGAGTTCTCACGGAGCGAATTATTGTCCTGATATGCGCGTTTAGGGAACGACTCGGGCATGGGCATGACGGCCCCCGGTACGTGCATGTTCTGCCGCTTGCCAGGTAGCTCGACAACAACGATGCATGTCAGCGGCTGGCTCTGCTCCGACGTGCGAGTGATCGATGCGAACTCCGAGCGTACTTGGATTGATGGCGCCACGATGTAGTGTGACTGCTCCTGCGAGCTGTCACCCTGACCCCATTTCCCGGAGGAGTGTTCAATCGGGTCATCTTCCGTGGGGTCATGTGGTTTGTTTGCGGCATTAGCAGTCCGCGGGTTGTACGAGCGAAGCGAAGATGGTGTGTTTCTCCCAGGATAGAGTGATTGCTCGTTCGGGTCACCCATACCCGTTAGAGCCGCTAATTCTGGGCGATCATAGCCAGTTGAATAGAAGAACAGCGAAGTGCGACGGGAGCTCACTCACTGTTCGATTTACCACCATCCCCATCCCCCACTTTCATTGGCCTTCTGCACACACCACATACGCCAAGGTTGGTCTTCCGTATTACAGTGCCCGCTCTCGACGGCCCGGGTGGTGGGCCATAGACAGCAGTGAAGCATGCCTGAGCACCGTTCAGTACGTGTGATTGATGAGATGGAACCAGTGAGGAGTGAAACGGAACCTGCGGGCGGATGGTACTCCATGTAACCTGTTTTGGTACTCGGCACGCTCCGCATAGCACAGCAAAGTTGTGCTAGCTCAGGCGAAGCAGACCGATCCTCGGTCATCGTCGCGGTTCTGCACGTCGCAGCAATCCGCCATTCGAAACGACGATACCGTGGAGGCACCTCTGATTCTTAGCTGGGATTGCATCTCGGGGCAATATACTCATCCTCTGTGAATCCCTACGCGTCCGGATTACCTATCGTGTAGCCCATTCAAAGGCCTCCCACTGACGATAGCCCATCGCAGACCCCACGCAAATACGACGCGATGGTCGCGCGCGGTCGCGGTCACCGGGAAAGATGAGAGTTCGAATGCGCTCACCTCATGCAGTGCATGCCCACACTCCGGAATAATATGCGGCTTCTCTCCTGGGAGTCTGAAGCTGAAGCTGAGAGGTTCGAGGCAGACGGGGCACTCCGCTTCATCGTCAGAGGCATCGTGACTTGAGACTACGGGGAGAGGTGCCGCGACCATGGCTGCGTAAGGATGAAGTAGTCGCGCGTCTGAGGCGGTGGGCGGGGGTTTGACGGAGGAAGACGCCGAGTAAGAAGAGTGGAGGGAGTTGTTGGAGGAGGCGCGTTGGGGCGCGCGCTGAAAGACGGAGCGAAAGGAGGCAGAGAGCGTGGAAGGTTTGGGAACCAAGGAGCGAGAGGGGGGGAGGGGTGAGGAATTGTGACGAAGCTGATTAGAGCTGGACGTCTGATGGTGATGCTGGGCGGTGAGACTGCTCTGATTTTTCGCCCGCCAGCTAGAAGCAGCGTCTGGTATCATGAAGACAGCATGCAGACTGGCCAGGGACGGTGGTGGTGGTGGTACGGGACAGAGCTCGGGAGCGCGTCCTCGACGACCAGAAAACAAACTCGCGGTCGCGACCTTCTATTCTATTAGATACAGCCACCGTACTTACACACGCTAGCTCTCGCCTCGCGCGCTCACAGGCTCGCAGTCGCTGTTCCCCGCAGGCTCGCTCTCTCTGGCGCACACAAAATGTCATGAACCTTTTATTGCGCCAACACCCAGACAGCCCCAACCTCTTCATCATGTATTGGCCCGCTGGTAGCGTACTACTTGGTTGTCTGTGCCTCGTGGCTAAACCATACTTGCCTGATATGGCATGTATGGACCTCGGAGTCTGCCGGCGGCGATCAAGCCAGCGAGCGCACTACCGCCTCCTGCCCCGCGAAGGGCAGACAGCGCTCCTCGCCGCCAACATCACCCACGACCCACGTCTCGCTTCGACATGCACCGCTCCTGCTCGCTGCTGTCCACGTCCTCGCCCAAACCCGACCTGTTCTGCTGCGCCTGGTGCCAGCTGTGATACCAGTCTGTTTCTGAGCGCCTCCGCAATTTCCCACCCAGCGGCCTGTCCCCTGGAAACCAAAAGAACGGCCCAGGTACATACGACTATGGACCCCATGAGCCAAGCGGGTCCTCGTCCTAGAGTGACATCCAATTCTGATCATTCTGCGCTGTGGCCCAGACCACCCTGACTCTCGATGACCGTTACTATCGACTCGGAAAGTTCTATGCAGTCTTTTTACTGAACTCAGCCTCCCGAATTCGCTCGTTAATCTTTAACTGCACTAGAACTCGTTAGGGACTTTAGGCATTTATTCCACTATCTTTCCAGGCTGTCTCATCAACATGTCTGTAAGGCACGCAGACGGGCTTGTATGTCCTCTTGCTCCTATCCTGCCTGCCTCCAGAACGGTCTCGGACCTTTCGCTATCCTCGCGCAGCATTCGCTCACCCGTGTCCCCCGGTCAACTCGCCGCCGGAGCGCGAAGCGTCGGTCTATGTGGCACGACCAATTGCGACATCTGTACGACTTCCCAGTGCTTCTGCTAGGCAGCTATACGTTGTTCATCACGGATGTGCACAGCAGCTGCTAGTTGTTCTCCTTCTCTTGCCCCATGTGCAGCTCCCTCTCACGGTCGTCGTCGTTGACATGAGCAATCCCTGGCCTGGGTGACAGCCCAAGACGGTTCGCGTACGTCCATCAGTCTTCCTACCGTTCCTCAAATATTGCCCGGGAGGGTCAATACTACTGCGGCCAATTACAGTAATGCTCACCCTGCGCTTCTAGTGCTGATGCCTTTACGCGTCATCGGGCGCCGCGGAGATAACTGCATATTCGACCCAGTTGCGAGTACCGTTTTCTCGAGACTTGCTGCTGTAATTCATCGTCTTTCGCCGCCGGCACACGGACAGCATATACATCCCTGCGATGTCATGCAGTACCATTTGTCGTCATTTCTGCGCCACAAAGCTGTCACATCAACGTTGATAGAGACATTCCACTGACGCTGCCCATCATTGATTATCGGTAGTGCATTAACCGGGTGGGATACTCATCCGTTGGTGCGGACGCATGGTAGTGACCGTCGGGATTTTCGCCGACATCGACCGTGAGTCCAACTGAGTCCAATCACTGATGCTTGGAGCAGGACGTGTGTACACGAGCTCTGATGCGATACTTACCTCGAGGGTGCACGTACTGCAAAGCGGGTTCTTCCCAGCCTGGGACGGTAAACAACATGCTCGAAGGCTATCTGCGAGATGGGAGTGCACCGCCTACGCTCGGAACTCATCTCGGTGGTCCATGGTCATGATCCGTGGCCCTTGGCAGGAATGGAGTATCTGACTCATGTCTAGCTTTGACACAGATGCGGCGGCGGTCTTGTGGCAGAGGATGTATGACATGTACCAGCATCTCCACCTTCGCGATGTGCAATGTGCATGCCATATCCAATTCCAACTCATCGATTGCCTGCCATGTCACCCTGCTGTGCACTACTGGTGTTGAATTTGTTGTCTTCGTTGCCCCCTCGTGCATGAATAGCGCTAGCAGGGTGGATACGCTCTTCATTTCCCATATTAGTTACTGCATTCACTTCATCCGCATACGACGGAACACCGTTGAGACCATTCTTGAACTTCTTCTAACCGCCCAGAGTCGCTTCGGTCAAGGTACGTTGTCCTCTCACATCTTTTCCAGTGCTCATCCCATCATCCTCAGCAGTCCAGCTGACCTATTGCGCGCGGAGCAATATACGATACATATGGCCGCACTCCAGTCATATCCCGACCAACTCACGGACTCGGGGCTTCTACTGGACGTGGTTACGCCCGCACACTGCTGCGCGTGCCTCAGACCCAGGGATCTGCTTCAACGGAATGCCCCAGAATTTCCGGAACGCGTTGCAGAAGCTTATGCACTTCGTAATTCTGCAGTTCTGGTGCACTCGAACGCATGGGCATGTCAGGTCATGCCGTACCACGGTTGTCCATGCGTCACGGCGTTTGGATTTGTGTGCGAATGCTCTACCCTGCCTTATCACTGCACCGCGTCGCAAAGAGTCTCCGAAGAGTAACCCCACTTGAAGACAGATCAGACATTGTGATATCTGGCGTAAGCTTCACGCTTCCACATGCTCGCACTCGCATCTAACCATGGTCGACTTCTGTCTCTATGTTCTTGCCTTACTTCTCTAAGTACGCTGATTTTTGTGACTTCAATCATGCAGAGATGGACGTATCGGTCACCAGCCAAGCGCTCGCGGTAACCGAAGACAACGACAATGGAACAAGAGTGCGTCGGTGACGACGACAACAACAAGGTCTTCGTATCCGCGTCGATCCTAACATAAGCGGCTTACTTACATCGAACAGACATCGCTGTCAAATCCACGAGTAAATTGATTGAGCATTTGCTGCACTTGTCTGTATGTGACGAGGTATGCCACTGGGGAAGAACCACCGACGTCGGCGATTGCCCGAGGCGCTGACAGCCGCACCGAGGACGATCGCCCGCCACTCGCCCTGCGGCTGGCAGAAGAAACGGCGCTCACGTGCTATTGTCAGCCTCTTGTTGTCTTCTTAATCGCAGATCACAGCTTGGACCTAGCATTGTTGACTTATGCGGTAGCGCCGCCCGCCACTTTGTTTCGGCCCACAGCCTACCTCTACCTACGACCCTCACCATCACCCCACACACCTACCACACCCCTACGTATTCGAGCTACGCAACTTGCGCCGATGCTCGAGCTCAAACTCTTCATGCAAGGCACGCTGGTGCTCTTGCTGAGCATCGTCAACATGATGACTCTAGCGCCTGGCTTCACGCGACGAACTGTGAAGCATACACTCGCAACCGCAGACATCGTGATCAAGACTGTCTCAGGATCATTCAGGTGCGTTCTACTGCGTTGCATTGAACCCTTATGACTGACAATGCGTCAAGACCGGCATTGACCATTGACGCCACACCTACTGTGACCATGATTGTCAACGCCACACCGGCCACAACTACGAATGTCAACGCTTCGAGGTCGCTCTACGATGACTACGCCAGCGGTGGACTCTCCGGTGTCGAGATCTGGTCGCCTTCGGCCACCTTGCAACCATTCGACTTGTTCAGTGGCTACACAGGAGATGCTCGACGGTCCTTTTGGTCCACTGTCAGCCAGCTTCAGACGTTCATATCTGGGGTAGACTCTCAGACTAGCTGCATCGTGGTCTTCATGCTTGCTTTGACCATTGCTGTCATCGTTGTCAAGGTCGCTCGGAAGGTCGCCACTCGCAAGGAATGCCCGAACCGCCCGGGCTCCGTTGAGCTCGGACTGGACGCTCTCATTACGAGGGTAGGTACCCCGACCGCGAAACGAATTCAAGGAGCCCTGATGTTGTTCCATAGCCTCTCGAATTTGACTCAGACATCACCCCGTTCCTCGTTTCGAATTCTCAAGCCGAGTTCAATGCATTCGTCTCGATGTCCGACTTGGAGCCGCTAGCCTGGGTGACGGCTGACGGCGCGTCCACTTCCCTGAACCCATTCTTGTTCGGCAGAGACATTCGAGTCAGCGAGACTGTCGACGAGATAACTCCAGCCACCATCCTGTCCCCGAGCTTGACGGGCTTGTTTACGTTCACGACTGGTTTCAACATGCCTTCGAGTGGTGGAAGCTCTTCATCGCCGGTATCTAGCTCTTCTGGTCTTGTGTCTGTGGCCTCGTCTCCCACAGGTGGCCACACCAGTGGCGCAGAGTCTTTCAGCTTGTTCATCCCGGCCGAGATCACTGCTACGTCAAGTATTGTTGATAATGCACGCTTGGGCAATGTGGACGCCGGACTGGATGATACCTCGCAATGGCGCCAGGACAACTCCGCAGATCATGCCGTTCCTACCTCGAGTGTTGAAGCTACTACTGACGGTGTAGACCCTGCAAACGTTCTGCTGCCCCCTTCCCCGGAAATCTCGACTGTGTCATCCCCGACTTCCCTGGCTCTAGAAGCAGCTGTGCCACTTTTGGCTGCTGGGGACAATGCACAGGCAAATGCAACTTGGGACTGCGCGTACCATGATCTGTCCATTGAAGACGCTGTGGATGCTGTGACGCCATCCGATGCTGTCTGTGAGCATCCGGTCATCGACACCCTGGAACGAGACGCCGCCGTCGCCGATATCCTGGACACCGAGCCCGTTCCTGACGCTTCTCGCACACGTGACCCGATGAGTCTGGGGACAGATGGCAAAACGACGACTGAGGTACTCCCGCCCCTTGTTCAGGCTGCTGACGACGATGACGACGATGAGGTATTCATTTATCCCGGTGCCTCACCCGACACCTCGGTCCAGTCGCAGAGAGTGCCGTCTATTGCAGTCGTCAGCCCATCCGACAAAGTAAACTCCTCGGAGTCGAATCCCTTCTCTTTCCTGGATGCGGATGAACGCCCCGAGATCAGCCAAGCACGCGGCTTGCACACTAGCATATGGGCAAGTGCCGATCCTACGCCCGTTGACGTCGTCAGTTCGTCCACAAGCACAGGCAGTTCACCTGTTCGGGGCAAGTACTTCTCGGCCACTCGGGGGAAATGGCCAAGTAGGGACCCGCCTTCGTCTGTTCCACCGACGCCTATGTGTGTATGGGAACGTGCACCGAATAAGGAGGAGAACGGAGTGACGTTGCCGGTAGGGATTGACTTCGGTCGTCCGCCTGTGTTTTCGAGACGTTGGGATGAGGACAGTTCACCGTCGCCATCACCATCACCATCGCCGTCAAAAGGGCATCGAGTACCGCTCTCTTTGCAGAAGATGACGGGTACCAATGCTGAGATAGTACCTGGTCCAGTGAGTATTCTGTATTGTCTCTTGCAATGTGAAGGCCTGACTCGTCTTTCGCAGGGCTTACCTGCGTCAACTGAGTCGTCCATCGACCCGGCGTCTTGTGGAGATGCACGATCTTCCTCGATCGACGACGACTCCGCATGGCCTTCCAACTCGGGTGTGGCAGAGAGCATGTGGGCACCAAAGAACCATGCTCCACTCGATGTACCTGAACCGAACAGCCCAAATGTTCGTCAGGGCGGAGCCACCGCGCAGAAGCATCATGGTCGTCGAGGCCATCGCAGTCGTGGTAGCAGACGACGGCAAGGCCCAGGTCGCGTGACAGAGGTAAGTGTAGTAGGTATTGTACTGTCACTCAATTCTCAACTTCGGTATCTAGGGTACTTTTGGTTCTACTGCACCAGGGAAAGGAAAGGAATCCGAGCCATCGACAACCTGCCGGTTCCGTGCGGAGCAAGGTGTGTAGGACGGCGCCGAAAGGCACACATCGCGTCGTTCTCACCTTGCACTCAAGTGACGGCGTCTGGTCGTCGCGTCACGGACGTCGGATACGGCTCTTCAAAGTATTCTGATGCTCCAGCTTGTTGGTGAATCAGAAGTATGACCGAAACTTTCCCGGCAAACTAGTAGATACCAGCACACCCGTCCCTCCCAGCGTCGCATCTCCAAGCCAACTACTATATACATTCACCTAACCAATGTTGGACCGAGACGATATTTAATATTCAGGTACATAGCACCAGCTTCATCTGTACAAATACTTGCATCTCTGTAGCACAAGACCGTTGTAAAGTGCCGTGGTGTACCATCAGCCATTAGAATCCTACAACTCCGCCACACTGCGCGCTCCCAACGTATGTTGAAGTGACCGAAAACGCAGTTACGAATAACAAACGGCAAGTGTAGCGATATACTGCGCTGGCCTGCGCTCGGGCGGGTTGGCTGCCTTTGACGCGCTCAGGCTACACGATCTGAGATTCACAGTGATACGACCCACGGTAGGCACCTCGAGTCCAGTCATGACACTTCGGTACGGAGAAGGAGAATGTCATGAGATGCAAATGTAAATCTATTGCGGTGGAAAATATATGGTCATAGCAAGACAGCGTCAATTTGATACAGCTTTACAGTACGTTACCGGAGAGCAGAGAATATGCAAGATCGTTATGGATATCTAAGTTGAAGCGGACACATTAGAATACGAGGGAGGACCTGACGAGCATAACATCAACACGTATGCTGATTGTCACTCAGAATAGACGACAGACCTGGAGATCGCCCCGCGTTTTGCAGCGCGCCGATGAGCGTCGTCTTTTCGTCATCAGCAAGGTTGTCAACCAAACGGAGGAGGCCGTCAATCGTCGCCTTGCGGTCTTCGTGAATCAGCGCCAGCATGCGGCGCATAAGGTGGTCAGCCTTCAGTTGCGCCAGAGTCGCCGTCAGGTCGAGGGCCTCGAGGGCTTCCGCCATTACACGACGATCGCTGAGGTCCTCGAGAGATGCTAGCCTCATCAAAAGCGTAGAGCGATACTCCTCCGAAGACTCGGGGCTTGCTTCTGCGAGTTGGGCCATTGCAGCCGACCACGCGACCTTTGCGCGGACGGACCAGTAGAACCGACGACGAGCATCTTTCCAGACCATAGGGGAAGCACACCCCTTCGCTTCCATCCGCCCCGTACGACTAAAGAGCTATCAATAAGACGAACAAAAAAAAGTGGAAATGACCTACTCGTGGAGATCTGCGTACAACAGTGCAATCTGCCTGTACGTTGGCTGCAAGAGGGCCTCGCGTTGAGCTAACTCATCAGCGGCTACTGCGCGCTCCTCTGGGCCCTTCGACGGGTCTGCGCTTTCCTTCTTCAACGTCGCGTATGTCGAATCCAGGCGCTCCATCAATTTCGTGATCTTGTCGCGCCGCATCTTGATCTCGATGATACCCTCCGCCTCTAGAACACCCGCCCTTGCCTCGACGTCCGCATACATCTCCATCTGTGAAGCATTGATAGACGGGTCGAGCACTACCCATGCACCGCCGCGCAACTCGCCATTAGGCACGATGTATACGAAGATGGGTTGCTTGTAGCTGGACAAGCCGTCGACGATCTTCGAACCTTGCTTGAGAATCTCATCGTACATGTCCTGTTGGCCACCGGAGAAGCCTCGCCAGTTAGCGAAGATCATGAGGGGCAAACCTTCCCGGTTAAAGTCGAAGATCGCCTGTGCGGTCTTGTAGGCCGAGTTGGGATACCACACCTGGCCAGCCTCCATGATACGCTGCTCGAAAGATGTCGGGTTGGCCGGGTCGGCGGGTATGACGCGCTCAATCGTCCGCGTCTCGACGGCAATGACACCCATGGGGATACCTCCCAGACGCGCACGACCTACAACAACGGTCTGCGCCCAGCCACTCAACGTTTCTTGGAAGGTGCCCTTGTCGAAGAAGCCGGACATCCATTCTTGGGTAGACTCGTCGGACTTTCCTTCGATGAACCACCTCGGGTCATACGAACCCTTGGGCGGAGTGTAGCCAATGTCGCGGTCCCACGGATCGACCGACTGAAGTACGGGCAGCGGAGCACCCTTCACCTCCGGTACATACGACAACCATTCGAGAATATGCGTCGCACCCTCGAGATCGCTGCTGGCAGTCAAGTGAGAGACACCGTTCTTGTACATGATCTGCGTACCACCAAGCTGCAGATTGGATGTGTACACCTCTCGGCCAAGTACCTTATTCAAGGCAGGGGCGCCCGTGAGGATGATTGGCTGCCCTTCCACTTGGACAGCACGCTCGCCTAGACGAACGAGATACGCGCCAATGCCAACCGAACGCGCGGTGACGAGGGTGATAGTGAAGATATCGTCGTAGGCACGCGAAGTTTCACCAGCAATAAGACCGGAACCCTTCAAGCATTCGACTCCCAACCCGTCCTGCATTCCGATGATATCGGTGATCTTGTGGCGTACCTCGCCGTCGGCTTCGATATCGACAGTGCGTACTGAAGTCGCAGCTTTCTCTTGCAGCTTGAGGAAGTCCTCGTGCGAGAGGTAAAGATAGTCAACGCCCTTCTCGGGATGCGCGGGGTCATTCCATGCGCAGGAGAAGAGGCTCAAAACCTCTTCTGCAAGGCCGATGCGGGCACCAGAATTAGCAGACAAGTAGATCCTCGGCAAGCCCTGTTCGCGCGCGTACTGCGATGCCAAGTAGAAGAAGTGGTCTTCCTGAGGACCAAACGAACCGATCTTGAAGGTAATGTCATTCGCAATGGCAACCGCACGGCGACCATCAGGGGATTCGGGAGTCCGCATGAGGAAAACCCACCCGATCATGCCGCAAGTATTATTACCTGGCGCCCGGTCTACCTCCTGGAGTTGATCATTTTCGTCCAATATCAACTCGCGCGACTCGAGCACTTTCTTGGGTAAGGTGAGCTGAGGATTCAGCGCACGAGCCTTGACCCAGACATTGCTCAAGGCCTTCGAAAACAGATCGGGGAAATCGTAGACGTATGTCGTGCCGATCAAATGTGCTTGGTAGCGCTTCGGTTGCAGCGATTCCTTGGTCGGGTATGGCAAGTGGACGGGCTGCAGGTGCAAGGGGCCCTTCTCTCCAATGGATTTCAAAATGGTAGTGCCCTTGTCGGTCGTGATCTCTTGATAACCATGGTAGTTCACAATGAAGCCAGAGACGTTCTCGATCACACACCGGATGGGCGTGACGTTACCCTCGTTGTCTTCGAGGACAATACGGATCTCTGACCCTGTGACGTGGAGGCGCCAGAGACGCTTGCCATGACGTTCAATGAATCCTGAGATCGCCTCAAGGACGTCCTCGTATGTCACCGGAAGGTTGTAGATGAAGTTCATGAAAATGTGGTTAACGTCGGCATTGCGATGTTGAGCGGAAACGACTTCAAGAGTGTCCAAGATGCTGGTAACCAGACGATCCGTCTCCGAGATGAGATACTGCGCAGTATTCATCTCACCGCGGATACGGCCAGGCCGAACCAACGCTCGGATGAAGAACCGGTTGTCTAGCTGGTTCTCACGGGCAACTGCGTGATAGATGTGCAACTGCTTGCTCTCCGTGAAGCAAGGTGTGAGGTTGTAGTTCGACAGCCGACTCAGCTCGAGCTGATACGCAAGCGCGGGCTCGATGTGCCGAATAGCTCCCTCCTCCTCCCAAGTCTTGCCCATGTGGCGTAGAGTGAAGTACTGAGGGTAAAGGCCAGGCCTACACAGGAGGATGGAGATACGACGGACGCCGCGCTCGTCTAAGACGTTGCTGCGCTCGTTGATCAGCCCATGAATCTTCTGATACCAGACATCCTCGCTTGTATCGTCTGTAGGCTCGAATATACGCACTGCCATGTTGAGGACATTGGGCGGTTGGTTGTTCGAGCCGTAGCGCTGAGTGTACTCTTGAGGGTCGAAGTGAGGTAGCATACCAGCGACCTTGTTGAACCCGCGGGACAGCGCAGCAAAGTTCGGGAAGGAGGCCATAGCGCCGGTACGAAGAGGCTGTTTCTGGTGCTTGTTGATCATGTACGTTAGATCGCTAACTGATGCTTGGCGGCGAGAGGGATTGTTCCTAATCTAGTGTGAGATGGGGGTGGATACCATGATCATCTGAGGAACTCACAAACTCGGCGTAGTAGGAGGCGAATGTGATTGAGGAAGATTGAAACGCCAAGTCACAATGTGGGGTGCGTCGCCATCATCCATGCTATCACCTTCCTCATAGTCGATGGAAAGGAGGCTGTAAGCCCTATATGCGCGTCGGACGTAGACCTCCAGAGCAGCTGGAACGCACATAAGTGTTGTTACAGCGGCAGAAGGGGCGCATAGTCTCACCGAATGTAATCCACTGGTCATGGAAATTGAAGAAAGTAGGAAGGACATCATACACAGTATATCTTGAGTCGATAAGTTCCCTCAGAGTGTCAGCAGATGGCGCCCTAGTGAGTGCCGAAATGTCAATGGACTGAGAACAATGGCTATCCGGCGTAACGTACTTCATTTCCCCATCTTGTTCGCCGTAGTAAGTATTCGTCACTGATGCTTTCAGAACACTCTCCATCTGTCCCTTTCGCTCCTCGTACGAAGGCATTTGGCAGGAGATGAGAACCTCTCTTGCCTTTAGTGAGACCTGAGTCGAGGATCTAAGGAGTTATGATGTCATGAGCACACAATGGATGGCATCTAATAACGATACATACCTAGCCTCCAACGACGCCATACCCTGCAAGACCCGGTAGAGCTTGCTGTCAGGGTTGGAGACCGTCAAACCACTGTTCTTTACATGATCGAGAATCAGCATGACGAGCCTGCTCTTGCGCTGAGCCATGATGTGACTGAGCACAAGAGAGCCGACTTTGTCGAGGTCGTCCTTGTGCTGCTCACGCAAGGTGAGCACCCGAGCCTCGATGCTGCCTCCGAAGAGCTTCTCTGTCTCCTCATAGCGCTCTAGCAGGCCGGCGATTGTATTGACCTCGTGCGCTCTGAGACCTTGCGAGTAACGATCGACGACATCGAAGAGAGCGCCCAGTTGATTGCGGAGCATCGGCCTATCTTGTGGGCGCATGTTGTCTTCCATAAAGTGATCCATCAACTTCTTGATGCGGGTCGCGGGGAATTCATGCGCGTCGCCCTTCCCTCTCGCGGCCTCGATCGCAGCACGGACGCTCTCCTCGAGCTTAGCAGGCATTCGTCCTGACAACGTGGAGAGAATAGCCGAGACTTCGGTGAAGGGAAGTTCAGGGTTCTGGAGAACGGTCAGAAGATCCTTGAACGTCGAGACCATGATCGCTTGGTTGTCATAGCCATCCAGGATGTCGTTCAGGATGTTGAGATAGTGATGGAGACGCTGGTGAGGCTTGTTGCCGATTACGTTGGGTGGTCCCATCGGAGGCAAAAGGCCTTCAAACGGCTTTGCGTGCTTGACACGCGCAGGATCATCGAGAGTGAGGATACCCAGAATGTCTCCCGGCTCAAGACTGACGCCGGGCTGCTTAACGAATTGGACGATACCGTCTTCGGCAGCGACGAGGGGCATGTACATTTTCATGACCTGTGGCAATGGCTGTAAATACGACTTAACCGATGCAGTTGCAAAATAGACAATACCTCAATCTCAGCGTATTGCTCGCCCGCATTGATGTGGTCGCCGCTCTCGACCAGGAATCGGATGAGCTTGCCAGGACTGGGGCTACGCAGCTGGGTCGGGTCATTCTCCTGCTCGATCGAGCACGTCTTCGAGTCGATCATCAACCTGAGCGCGCCGACCTCCTCACGCCAGTATATGGAGTGACTGCGTCCATCGAGCAGGACCAACAAGCCACCGTCAGCGAGCGGACGCGCACCCACAAGCGTCCGGCCACCGTTCAAGTAAAGGGTCCAGGTGGTCAGGGAGGAGCGGGTAGCAGTGAAAGAGTAGCGAACGTTGTCGTAGATGAAGTCAATGCCGAACACGGTCTTCAACACGTCACGCGACGGCACCTGTCCCTTGTCCAAGATGCGCTTGTACTCCGCCCAGCACGCCTCGGACGCCAGATGCGCCTTCGTCACCGCACCGCAAATCACCGCCAGTGTCGCGTCTGGCCTCTCCGCGGTCAGCTTGTCACTGATGAGCGAATCCAACCAGCCCGTCGTGATCGTATTCTCCTCGAACGCCTGCAGCTCCAGGAGCTTGATCAGGTACTCCACCGTCGTGCGGAAGTCGCCGCGAATGCTCAGCTCTTTCAGCGCGACGACCATGTTCTTCCTGCTCTCGCCACGGTCCTCACCGTACGCAAAGATGTGCCCGAACTGCGAGTCCGCGAACTCGTGCAGCCCACCCGCGGAGCCGACGGAGAAGTAGCCCCACACGTTCGTACTCGAGCGGAAGTTGAGCTCCTGCAGCGACCCGGAGGATGGCTTGAAGCCCGCGTCCGGGTTCTCGGCTGTGATGCGGACAGCGACGACGTGGCCCTTGGGACGCGGCTTCCGCTGCAATTTGCTCGCGTCGGGGTCGGCCATGTCGAAGTCAATCTCGGACGTGCCGTGAGGCGCCATTCCGTAGAGCTGCCGAATGTGGCGGATACGGTGGAGCGGAACGCCCATGGCGACCTGGAGCTGTGCGGCAGGCAAGTTCACGCCTGAAACCATCTCTGTTGTCGGGTGCTCGACCTGAAGACGAGGGTTGAGTTCGAGAAAATGAAAGACGTCCTCGGCGTGGCTGTAAAGGTCTGCGGATTCACAGTCAGACCTTGACTTTACGCGGCGCTGGGATGGACCTACACTCGACGGTTCCAGCACTGACATAGCCAACCAATTTTGCGAGTCTGACGGCTGCACGCTCCATCTCTTCGAATGTGTCTTGCTTGGCAATCGTGACGGGGGCTTCTTCAATAATCTTCTGATGCCGCCGCTGGACGGAACAGTCACGACCAAACAGCGAGATTGCATTGCCATACTGGTCTGCGAGCAACTGAACCTCCAGATGACGTGCCTGTCCGGCGAGCTTCATGATGAAAATGGGTGAACCTACGGGGACATCAGTAATATCTCAAGAGCTGTATGATCTGTACGCACCAGGAATCTCTCCGGCTACAGCATTAAAGGCGTTTTTGAACTGCTCGGGCGCCTCCACCTTCCGGATGCCCTTGCCTCCTCCGCCCTCGCTCGCCTTGATCATCACGGGGTATCCAATCTCCTCCGCGCGAGCGAGGCCCTCCTCAACAGTCGTAACACACGCCCTCTTGTACACGTCATCGGGCACAATGACGAACCCCTGCTCTGACATCGCAGTCTCCGAGATGCCTGTGCCCGACCATGCCATCGTAGGCACGTCCGCGCTCTGGGCGACGATCGTACTGGAGATCTTGTCACCCAAGCTCCGCATCGCGCTGCCCGGCGGGCCGATGAACACAATCTTGTTCGCAGCGAGGGTCTCGGGCAAGCGCGGGTTCTCGGATGCGTGTCCCCAACCCGCCCAGACGGCGTGCACGCCCGCGCGCTCCGCGACGTCGACGATGAGGTCAACGTTCGCGTAGTTGTTGTTGTTCGACCCGCCCGGGACTTCGACGTAACGATCTGCCATGCGGATGTACTCCGCGTTCACCTTGAGGTCCTCGGGCGTCGCCATCACGGTGAACTCGACGGCGCGCTCCGTGCCGAATGTTTCGTAGCTCCATTGTCGGATTGAGCGAATCTCCTTGACTGCTGCGATACCGTTGTTGGCAATGAGGACCTAGCATGACCGCCAGATGCTCAGAGACCCTGTTCGGCGCGCAACATGACATACCCCGAAGTTAAACTCGATACTCACTTTTGTGATGACAGTGTGACCGCCATGGCTCTTCACAAAGTCAGAGACGGAACCAGACGGAGCTTTATCGAGGGTATTACCGCCTGAGTCGCGCGCGTCATGTGGCCGCGTAGAGATCTCGCATGAATGGGCACGCACCTATGAACTGGGCGACGCGTGAGTGATCGTATGCTGCCATCCTCCGTCGCTAGCGAGATAACCGTGAAGATGTAGCACGACAGTAGGGGATGGCCGCGCTGCTGGCCCACACGTTGTCTAAATAGCGTTTTGCTGCCGGACATCCCCAACCTGTAGTGCGTTACGTAAGCGACATGGGGCTGGGGAACTTGGATCATTTCGGGCCCGCAGACGAAACACGTCCACGTTGTCCCCGTCTAGCGAGTCACGTCAGAGTGCACCAGCAGCAGAGAAGATGCCAGAAAGACACGATGAAAGGTGTCGAGAGAGGTCGAGAGGCACAGTCCAAACATATACCGTACATGATATGTTACGAGCAGCTGGTAGATCGTCAATTTCGAATCTTGACTCAATCAAATTCATCTACCCTTCGACACTGGCTCCGCCGGGCCGCTCGCCGCCGCCACAAGCGCACTCGTCGTCTTTCGCCATACGGTCACAGTGTTCAAGTGCAGTTGACGTTTTGTTCCAGACTTCCAGGTTGTCTTCATGATTTGCTCTCTTGGTCGATGGCCCTACCTGGTTTCTATCCTGGATTTTGGTGGTAATGAGTGATGGTTCTTCCAAGTACTGTAAGTAGACGGGCGCGGTGGTGAGCATTTACTAGTACTCCTTGCTCGCACGACTCCTTCACTGCCATGCACTCGTACAACGTCTTCAACGGATCTTCACACTGGAAGGCGGCGTATGCAGAGGTACCGATCCGCTGGCAAACTTAGGACCGAAGCTGGCGCTGAACAGGGGCGGTGTCTCTCGGACCACTGCGTTGCAGCCGCTCTGAACCCAAGTCATTACGGAAGAAGCAGAATTCATCATCCCCCTCTGGTTGTGTACCACTGGGTAGGTAGCGTCCCAACTACTCATTAACCGTGCGTTGGTATTCCCTTGGCAGGCAATCAGCCGCCCGTAACTTAAGCGCTACCATCGGTCGCGGTCTTGTCACTCTAGACCTAGCAATGGTAAATCCCTCGGACGATCACCGCGTTCTGTCGTCCAAGGACTTGTCTGAGTAACTCGTTCTCTGCGTCTTTCCATTCCTGGTGTTTACTTCCATACGTCCTAAGCAGCGTTTGACGCTGGCCTTACGAATTCATACCATGACTAATGCCTCAGGGAGGTGAACGGGAACCACGCCTGAGCGTATTTTTCTGCATAAATACATCAGAAGAGCATCCTAGCGAGGATGGTAAAGCTACATTTCACAACCCGACTTGCTCTCGCTTAATGGCCTCCAATACTGTCAGAGCATGCTTCAGGTGCAGGTAAGCACTACGGCCACTATTCCAACGTTGTTTATCTTATTTATACAAACAGGCAAAAGAAGATTGTAAGCGGTCGCATATAGTGGACGTCGAGTAATCTGACGCTTCTTAGAAATGTGACACTGCCCGGCCGGTTTGCCAAATGTGCTTCACAGCTAATACGCCTGGAGACTGCATATATGGCGAAGACTCTGAATTCCCAGCCATCCGTCTACTCGAAGAAAAGATTGGCCAGCTTCAGGAACGTATTGTCCTCCTCGAAAATTACGCAGACTCTCAGTCGGTGCTGCTGCAAAATCCCTACTCATCATCTTCGGGAAGTCAGGCACAGCAAGCCTTAGAAATCGCATGTCGGGCTCTTCCTCCCGCAACTGCACAAGAGCTGTGAGCTCCTCACGTTTCTCTCTCGATCGGTATTGACGACTCGGTTGTTCAGCTTACGGTCCTTCACTGACAATGCTCCTGAAGTGGGTTTTTTCCTGCACATGCCGCGTTTCTTGGAACGAGCCGCGCAGCCACATACCGGGCTGCCAAAGCACGCACTAACCTTGATGACGGCCGCACGCCTTCTAGGGGCCTATTGTTCTACTGATGCCAGCCTGCACAGCCTTCAGCCGCAGCTCCTCGCGTTCACTTTGAAGGACCTCTCCGCGGCTCTCGTGGAGATCAATCCCCCCGCGGTACTGGACATACTGCAGGCCGAGGTGCTCCTGGCGCATTACTTCTTTTCCACCAATCGCACGGTGGAAGGGGTCTACCATATGGACGCTGCGTCCGCCATCGTGCTCGCGAACCGACTACACAAGATTCGCAGCACTCGGGATCTGCCGATGCTGGACAGCAGGGACGACATCGAGGAGGGTGAGAGGATCAACGCGTTCTGGAACACGTTTATCTTGGATAGGTGCTGGTCCTATGTCCTCGGGCGGAGCCCCTTGCTCGCGGACGAGGAGACGAAAGGGACGGGAATCGACACCCCCTGGCCGCTCAATATTGAGGCATACGAAAACGTGAGTGCGAACTTCTCAGTTGCCAGTTGGCGCCGCGTCATACTAATATACTTGGCGAACCAGCATGCGCTGCCCGCTGAATGGCGCGGCCTCCGGACGGTGCAGAGGTTTATATTCGATGCCCAATTCTCTAACATCGAGCAGAGCCCGCTTGCTCTGCACGCCAAGGCCGCAGCACTGTACAGCGAGGCTCGCCGCCTCGCCACTCAGTTCCACTCTTGTGAGAATTCCGCAGTACGCTTTATTTTTGGTTCAACCACCTGACGGTGTTTGACCTCTCTGCAGACGCTCTTCCCCCAGGGTGGACCGAGCTGGACAGGCGCATTGGCCAATTCATACAGAGCCTGCCATCCCTCGATGGCGTCCAGCCCGCCCAGCGAGCGTTGGCTAGTAAGATGCTCGTGGTGCACATGCTCGCGTACGGCGCTACTATCGAGCTGCAGGCGCCCCTCGAGCCCCGCGGAATCGGCACCAGCAGGGTCCTAGCGCTCGCCTTCGACGCAGTCAACATCCTAAACCAAAACGGCATTCGTGATAGGGCGCTCGTCGACCCGATGGTGGGTGTACGTCTATTCCTCCTTGGTCTGGCATCGCCATGGGCTGATGTGCAACGCGCATGGGTAGGTTGTACTGGCCTCTGCGGCTAACATATTCGCTCGTACTCTGCGGGCGCGGAGGCAGAGCACGGCTGCATCCGGCCCCAGTGAGGTGAGCGTCTTCCTCATGGCGCTAGCTCAGGTACGCTCCGCTCTGGATAGCTGGGGGAGGCGCAGTGCCTATATCCGTACGTATTCGGTCCACATCAAACTTGCTGGTGACGTTGACTGAGATTGTCCAATCGTTGTAGGCAATCAGCACATCCGCGTCGCTGCTTTGATAGAAGGCGTCTAACAGGTCTTCTTGCTTCTCGAATAGACTCAAATTTATGTCACCAGTTCCTTCTTGAATTCATTCTGAAGAAGCAACTTATCGCATCGAATTTCGTCATAGGGTTTCCTGGCAGATCGCGTCCGTAGGCGGCAACTTAGTCGCTTGTTTCCATAAGATCACCCAGCGCCTGGGTCATAGCTGTGCGTCTTACAAGCGAGATGAGAGAGTGCTTCCTGCGGCAACGTCGATGCGCACGACCGACATCATGGCGGCGTTAATCAGATTTTCCCCATCCCGCAAGCTCCACAGCGAAAGCGACCGCGAGTTTGGAGAATTCCAACATGTGCGAGAAGCTGAACTCGTCCCAGACATCGAAACGGCTAACGTACATTTGAGTGAATTTGTACTGGAGGCGCTGAGCAACGCTCACTTACTCGTTCGCGGTGTGAACATAATCTCTGTTGACGTCCTCGTACAGCGACTCTGCAGCAAGCGAGTGTAAGTGACGCAGTAAATTATTCTGACAGAGGATCGCACCGATCGTGAAGGCCGACGGGTGTCCTGCCTTTGCCCACGAGGCGCTGCGGAGACAGTCAGCTGAGTATTGAGGGCCCGACTATATGTCTTACTGATCACTGCAGGCGAAGCCACACTTCGTCTCAGCGTAAGGGATGTCCAAGTAGAGGTCCACAAGTTGTTTATTTAGCTCGGTCAGACTATGCCAATGTTAACATGCGTTGCAAGAGCCGAACTCTCGAAGGGGCTTACTCTTCGTCGACGTGACCGTAATCGACGCTTACGCCGATGACTTCGCGTGTGCCCTTCTTGACCCATGCCGTCATGTCGTACTGCATCAATGAATTCAGACAACAGTGCCGGAAGAATAACTATGAATATACCTGACTCATGGCCACGACGTTCACACCACGACGCTCGTATTCTTGGGCAACTGCTTGTGAGCCCAGTAGCCCACCCTCCTGCGCATGCATCACACATCAGCCGGATATACCTTTGAGATGAAATGCATGCTCTTGCCTCCCCAGAGTACCAGTGGAACTCAACGCTGCGTTCCGGGTGGAAATCAGCAGCGAGCAGCGCCCGGTAAGCTTCCAAAATGCTCATGGATCCGGAACCATCGTCATCCGCGCCTGGTCGCAATAGTCACAGGACGTAGATAGAAGTGTCCAAAGCGTCCTTACCAGGAGCAGGCAGGAACGGCGATAGATCGTTTATGCTTCCCAGCGATTCTCAATATCAGACCGCTTACAAGCTGTGAGATCACATACCTATCCTGATGTGCCCCAAGGATGACGATGCCGTCGTCGTCCGTAGAAGAGCCATTGATCCGAGCAATCTTGGCCGGAATTCAGATGACTATGGAAGGTGTAACGCATATAGAACACCTACCACTGAGCTCTGGATCCAGGTATGTGGAAATTCCTGAACAGTGATGAATTCCCTCAGGGAGTCCGAAGCATATTTCTCAGTAATCTTACAAGGGACTAAGCACGGTGGCACAACGGATGTCAACGATAATACCTTGTTGATGGTGTCCAACAGCCATTCTTGAGACTGTTTCCCGGTCTAGTACACTGGTGTGAGATGCATTGTTCACGTCTGCACATGGGCTACTTCACGTCACTGCGATAAACTGCGGAGGGGTTAGCACGGATACACAATCAGGGAGTAAAACGCACATCTCGTCCGGAAACTAGTAAATGCTGTGAGACCGGTCTTGAGGTTGTCAATCTCCAGAGTCTTAAGTATGGGCTTGACAAGGTCGGTCTTGTTAGGAGATGGGTACGCTGCTGCGTTCGGGCATGGCAGAGGGCGTGCACACAGTCGCGTGAAGGACTCACGTTTATTTGTGACTCTGAACCTGGCATTGTACCCAAGTTCGGGGGTCTCGGTACTGAAGAAAACACAAAGCTCGTTAGTATGGCGTTATCATTTCATGGCTACGCACGTGGTACACTCACACATCGAAGAACTTGATTCCTGCTGCCTTAAGATTGATCTAAGCGGATGATAAGATTCTGGAGAACCAAATAAGAGGGAATCAAGTTGACTTTCTCCAGTTCGGTCATCATCACAGGGTCCTGTCCTTCTAACTGTACCCAGCGAAGTGCGCTCAGATCGAGATCGAATCCCGGGTAACTCTGCAAGGGGCTCTGGAGGGCAGTCTGGCCATCCTTGTGTGCCGTGGCGACCACGACGAGAGAAATTAGGGAAACGAGCGATTTGGATTTCATGATGGGGGTTGGAGCGTACGAAGCACAGCTGCTGAACGCGCAATTTAAACGACTATCCATCCTCGCAGCGGTTTATCTTGACCGCTTTTTCACTTCTCATCACCACGATTAAGTACCTTCTCATTAATACGACGATCGCCTCATCAATTAACCGCAGCAAACAGAATAAGTGCTAAGACGTCCCCCTGATCATGAACACAAGCGCTCTGACTCACTGGTGGTCTACCACTCCCAGTATCACTTAGTGGGCGTTTACTTAAATGCACCACGCAGCTCAACTTGAGCATCGTATTCCGGACACAGTAAGGTGTAAAAGGCTATCATCCTTCCTCGCATATGATGTATAAAGAAGGTTGAAGACAGTGTGTGGCAGTATGGGGACGTAGTAGATTGGATCAGGATCTACCGTCGGCCTCCTCCTCGACGTCACCGAGGCTCGGTTGCTGTCGGGCATTTCCCGGCTAGACCGCTTATCTAGTCAAGTCTATCATCTATAGAAGTGAGCGCAGTCTTTGATGCATATGATGTTCAAGTCCCTGTTACCGCAACTCATGAGTACTAGTACTGCTTTAGTAGGGCTTTCAAGTGCCTGTATGTATTTCTAACCTCTCCTGTATGCATTCGGGTTCAGGTCAAACGGAGTTCTTTGAGTGCGTTATTCCTTTACTAGCATAAACCCGTGCCTTACACGGCTCATGGGCACGATGTTTCGACCAACGGTGGGCTTGAGTTCATTGAACTTAAAGGTGGAGGGGGCCCCCGTACACGCTCACGTGCTCAAACAGCACGCGGTGGGGCTGCGGCAGCTGCGGATGCGGATGCAGGATTCGCAGCCAATCAAATGTCCGGAATGTCGACACGGTGGAGACATCGCGTTCTTCTTTACACAAGAGAGCTTAAGAGGATGAAGGAGGATTTAGTTACAGTGTAGAACACTGATTTCTTAGCAAAATCCGACACCGGAGGCTCGTCCAAATATCACCATGCTCTACCGGCTCAGATCCGTCCCTCAGAGGCATGAGTGGATTTTGTCACATGGTCTTACATGACCCCAACTTGACCGTCGCCGGGCGCAGCATGCGAGGTTTGTGACGGACCCCGAGGCGAGCGAGCTTCGGCGCTAACATACGATGGGTAGAAACTACGCAATACGCAACACAGCCTGCATTACAGATGGTTCGAGATGAGGTAGATTTGCGTGATGCTATATCGCAAGCAATGGTTGCTTGGTGGCTCACACCATGAAAGCAGCCCCGTGCTCATGCGACCAAGGGTGTCTTAGCCATCAGGGCGAGGATATCCCAACCGATGTTCCCGGCTGCAATCTGCGTCACTTCAGCTAGGAAAGGCGTCCCTGTTAGCTCCGTAGAAAGAGGATGATGGGCCTTTCTAATACCTTGAGTGTCGTAGCCTGCAACAACAGGAACGTTGATTTGATAATATCTCAATGTGAACAACGTACGCACCTGGTGCAACTTCGACAATGTCGGCACCAACAATTCTCAGTCCATCTAGGCCTTGCAGGATCTTTCTAACTTCCTGCGTTACGATGTGCAGATTAATGCGGTGATGGGCGCTCGGACTCCGTGAAAGACATACTCTAGTTGTATATCCTCCTATCTCAGGACTGCAGCCAGGGTACCTATCAGCACGAGATGGAGCCTGGCACTGCTGACACTTACGTTCCAGTCCTAGTCAGAAGCTTGAGCGATCATTCATCAAAATACACCATCCTTTGTCACTCACGCGGGAGCCACTCCGAGATCTAGTACATCTATGTCGAAGGAAACTGTACGTAACGTCAGTATATCATAGGCCCTTAGCTTTGACGGACGTACTGTATACTGGGTTGTCTGCGACAGCATCTCTGATTCTCCTGATGATGCCCTTATATCCGATGTCCTCAATCTCATCAGCTTGAATCATGACGAAGCCAGCTTCGTAGTCATCCTCATAGTCTTGCCAGCTATCGAGCGCTCCGTGGATACCGACATGCTAAAGCGAGGGTAATGCAGGAGTGTGATTAGCAACTATAGGGAGTCCTCACAATATTCGAGTGATTAGCGGCAAGAAGGCCTTCTTCGTGTGCATGCCAGAAGTAATTGTCGTGTGTGACCGGGAGATCCTGTCGTGACTTCTGTCAGCACAGGCATGATGCAGCAACTTTCGAATACTGACTTCGCCCGGTAGCCAAGGGCCATCCGGCTAGCCAGGGATATGAGTAACCTAGTAAAAGAGTGATGATAGACGGTACGTACGGCCCGCTTCGGCTTCCACGTATCTGAAGAAGTTAAAATTGCATCAACCCCCGCAATCCCGGGCGGGAAGTCACAAACCTATGTGGCTGTCGAAATGGATCACGCTGCGGCTACTAGGTGAGTAGATTACCACATTGAATTGAGGCCAGTCTTACCTGACAGGACCGTAGACCTTCCCGATGCCGCGTAGCATTGACAGAGTGATTGTGTGGTCTCCGCCCTGAGAATGTTGTTAGTTACAAAGGAGTATGAGTTCCCAAACGGTGTATCATCTCACCAAAGTCAATATGCGAGGGTGAAACGCACCATCCTTCGTGATACTTTTGTCTTCATACGATCGAAGACTCTTGCGTGACAGTAGGGCAGAGGACGCAGCCTCCAGCTGTCGTAACGCAACTCTATTGTCGGTGTACACCATGGCTGCCGGAGCACTTTGAGCAACGACATCGCATCAGATGTCGAATAGGCAGTACGTACGGACATCCCCGCAGTCGACGACGTCCAGATGTTCGCTCACACGAGTCTTCATAGGGACATTGATTCTGGAGATTCCCAGACGACGCGCTCCTTGACGTATACCATTGGGTCCGAACCGAGCCCTATTTTACGGTCAATATAGACATACCGCGCCATGACATTGTCACCGAAACTCAATACAAACCCTGAGCGATATGTGGTTGCCGTATCGAATGGCGCACCTAATCAGCATTCAGCGAAGCAGATTCTCGCTCGACACGCGCTCCATTTCATACCTAGAACAGCAACGTCAAAGAGGACGCTCCCATCTGCGCCGAAGCATCTCATGGGCGCCGCCCCGGCGAAGGTGGTGAGACCGTTCCAGCCTTGCTGCATCCACGCCTGCGGGGAAGCCGCAGCCTCGAGTGGCTCCAAGACCGAAGTTACCGTACTATTGCTGTCACCGAATCTCGTGCCTGCATAATATGCGATCTGCCCCGCCAACGTGAGGGTGGCTAGCCGTGCCACAAGGGTTATCTGGAGATACGATGGGACGATACGGGGAAGAGAGGGCATCTGTGGGATCTGAATGCTAGTTGAACTAAAGCGACTGAACATCCATACTCGGCTGATCTTATATACCTTCTGAGACACCTATTCCTCTGTGTAGCTGACACCGGGGCCGGATTTACTGGAGCGCCGACTGCCCTTGGACCCAATGACTCGAAGGCCCAGACCCGCAATGAGAGCGAATTCAAAAATGTGTTTGGCCCGGCGATGGGCATGTCCCGTTTCGTACCTAGGCCTCGACTGGATGCTGACGCGCTGACGGCCCCATAGGGCTATATGCGGCTCCCAGTCTTGAATGGATCTCAAATTGAATTTCAGCCATGGGACAGATTGAACCAGTATTGCTTACTTACTGTCGTTTGTCTCGTACCCATCCGCGCAAGGACGGTCGCACCCAACCACCGCATCGCTTACACTGGTGGTTGGGTGCGACCGTCCTTGCGCGGATGGGTACGAGACAAACTGTCGTTACCGATGGATTCGGCAGGCCCCAATGGTCCGCACCTTCCTCAAGAGATTCAAAATCGAGCTAACCAAGCCTACTGCTGCGCCGCCCTCGTAAGAGAACCCGCCAACCTCTAACTTAGGGGCTGCCGAATCCACCGGTCACGGTAGTATCTTCAGGATCTATCGGACCGCAAGTTGATCGCCGCTAGCGTCCATTGACGAGTTGGAGCAGAGTCGTGCCCTTGACAAGTCTTCGCCACTGCCCGCAGTCTCAGAAGAAGCATAGGGTGGATAACGCCTTCCAGGGAATCAGCGTATCTGACACGAGGCGCTACCTGTCTTTTACTGCTCGCATACTGTAGGAATAGGACGATCGGACTGAAAAGTGGAGTTGCTAGCAGAGCCCATAGGATACCATCTTTGCAGAACAGACAACCTCTGCATCGAGAACATACGAGGAAGGGGCGTAGCCGGTGAATGATATCCGGTAGTTAACACCTGGGGCCTTGAGGCCAGTCTCCTCCCCATCCACTCTGGCGAGGTAAGGGTCCCGTGTCGATAGTCCGTGCAATGCTACATGTCGTCTGCTCTGGCGACACGCCTACCTCCTGGAAGCTGATGGGCAGGAGACTGGGGCCTTGAAGGCCTGAGGCTCGAGGTACGCCATGATCAAACCTCTTGACACTACCATGAAAGACGCGCCATCTGCATGAGTCATAGTGAAAATTTCGGCGTTGTGTAATAGGAGAACGGTCTCTCATGGCGACTGGCATCGCTTTCCGACGACCTCCTAATCGAATGAAACGATAATTTTCTAGAAGGCCATTCACAAGAGTCAGACACACCTTGCATAGCGCAAGTGCTGGCAGAGCACCTATGCGCAGCCTGGAGTCTTCTGATTCTTTGCACAGCGGCCAACAATCAACCTTACCACCGGCATATGACGAAGACAGAGAATGGTGGTATTATGTGGTCTCGTACCCATCCGAAAGGTAGGCGCTCGCACCCCACCACCGCAGGCCTACCTAACGTCTGGGGCACTTCGCTGCGGGCGCCCCCGCTTGGTCAACTTTTCGCTTAGCGCCCTGATCGCAGCCTCTCGCCCGTCCAGCGCCTGTCCTTATCGGTCATGTAACGGTCACAAGCCCACAAGGGTCTCGAGCCGTAGATTAGCTCATCAGATCAATGTCTCGTTTTGGAAAGTCCCCGCCCCTTGGTTCCACAGTTCCGACTTTTTGGAGTGAGGCTCGGTTAATTTCAAGCTCATGATGTCTGAACTTTTGGAGAAAATC